>JAMZAV010018554.1:0-21964 GCA_024449915.1 Sweltsa coloradensis
TATCTTCTGTCTTTGATGATGCAAGTGCAACGTTCCAATGTGGGAGCTACTTCGATTGTAACTATGTCGGAACCAGCCTCGTGACAAACGACTGTGGAGGCAAGGATTCGCACAAGTGTCCTGAGTGTAGCAAGACATTCTCGATGAAAAACTCTGACCAGCAACGTTACACACGACTGTGGAGGCAAGGAGTCGCACAAGTTTCCTAAGTGTAGCAAGACATTCTCGATGAAAAACTCTAACCAGCAACGTTACACACGACTGTGGAGGCAAGGAGTCGCACAAGTTTCCTAAGTGTAGCAAGACATTCTCGATGAAAAACTCTGACCAGCAACGTTACACACGACTTTGGAGGCAAGGCGTCGCACAAGTGTGTTTGGGTTTACCCACTCTGTTGGTTCATCAACCTTATTTATTATGCCTTGTTTCTCTAGCTTCATTAACTCTTTTTTTAATGGTTCACGAAGTCCAAAAGGAACTTTTCTAGCTGCGTGTATTACTGGCTTTACTGTAGGGTCTATTGTTATGTTGTGTTCTGTATTTAAACAACCTGTACCATTAAAAACATCTTTGAACTCAATTAATAGGTCACTTGGAATGTTTTTTTCTGTTTCTGTTATGTTATCAATTCTTTTTATGAGGCCTAAATCCTGGCATGCTTGTAAACCTAATATGGCTGGTGATGTTGCCCCTGAATTTGCTTCTATGTGAAATTCAAGAACTTTGACACATTGTGCTTGTTAGTACAGTTCAAAAAACATCTGCCCAGAATTGGTAGCCTAGTGCCCCCATAGCTTGATAAGCGTGTCTTAGATTCTGAAATCATGCCTCGGTTTCCTTTTACTCTTAGAAACTCATTTTCTGGGATTACATTTGCCTGAGCGCCTGAATCTAGTTTAAAATGAATATATTTGTATGGTTTGTTTGATACCTGTATGCGTTCATGCCAGTCCTGATTGTCTTTGGTCTTCTTCACTAGGCCTATGATATTGATTTCACTTTGATTATTATCACTACATGCATCACCACTATCACTATAACTTTCACTTTCTTCATTTAGGTCTACATTGTGAATGTTCGTCTTTTTTTGTAGCATTGAGATTGAAAATGATTCCTTTTTTTGCAGAAATCACATTGTTTTTCATAAGCTGGACATCTTCTTGCTGCATGATTTTTCCCCCGCAATGGGGAAACAGTGTTTTTTTTGTGGGGGCGGGCCCCTTTTTTTTCCCTCTTGAAAACCGCCCCTTTTCCCGGGTTTGACCCCCTTTTTGTTTTCCGCGGGGTTGGGGACCCCCAAAGCTCCTTCCGTTCCCCTTGCCTCAACGATTTCCCGTCGGGGCATCGGGGGGTTTTGGGGCACCTCGGGTGAATTTTCGGGGTTATTTTTTTCGACTTTATGTCCCCTGTTTTTCTGTCTTTTTGGGTTATAATTTTACGGGCCCTTTGGCTTTCTTCAGAGAACTCTTTCTTTGTTTGCCTTTGATAGCCCCCGAAACCTTGCATTATTAAATTTTTTCCCTTTTGGTTTCATTGGGGGGGTTTTAATTTTGGCTGCCCCTGAAGCAACCCTTTTCACGAGGGTTTTTCCTTGTTGAGGCCTATAAACCACTTTGTCTCTGATCATTTCTTCTTGCAGGGGTACCAAACTCACAAGTTTTTGGGCCTTTGCCCTTAGAGGGTTGGGGGAATAAAAAAAAATGACTCACCCAAGTTTTGGTTTCGTGAAAAAAAAACGATGTCGTTCGTATGTGACGTTCTTTTTCGGGCGTGAAGTATCCTCGAACTGTTGAATCATTCCTCCCCCTTTGGCTTCTGGTACATTAAAAAAACGTTTTTATATTTTTCCAGTGTTCTCACCGATGGGGGTTACTAAGATGGGGGGCACATTTCTTTTTTCTTTTTCTTTTTCATTTATTCCCGCCCGCGAGCATTTTAAAACCTGGAATGTTTCTTCCTTTAACCCCCAGTTTCCGCTGGGACCCCCGTCAAATTTCTTTGGGGTTTCGGTTGTTTTAAATCCATTCTGAGTACTGTTCTACTTAATGTTTAATATATAATTTTGGCTTTGTTTTATTGTGACTTTTTTCCGATTGGGGGCCATGGGGGGGGGTTTAAAACCCGTAAATAAAAAGTAGGAAGTTTTTCTTTTATTAAATCTTGTTTTTTTTTAAAGGTACGCCATTACATTACGGGATTTGGGCCCTAGCCCAAACTCGATATATCGTTTTGGCCCACAAAAATGGGGTTTATGACCAAAAAGATCGATCTATTACAGATACCTACGATTATAGAAATAAGAAACTATTATTATTCGGGAAAAAGTACACAAAAGTAGGGGCCCATTTAAAGTATGGAACAGCCCCTCACAGGCTTTCCCACATGGCCTAAGTTTTAACCTTCTGCATTCAGGGACTATTTCAAACCCAAATTCCCCCAAGTTTTAAATATGAATTAACACATCTTAAAATTCCCCAACATACCCAAAACTTGTGGGGACCCCAAAAAAATTATTTTTCTGATTCTCCCGCAAGGGGGAATATTTATATGTAGTAGGTGGTAGTCATTTTTTAATTTCTGCCCTAAAGTACTAACAAAACAGCGTCAAGTCGCCTACTAAAAAAGCCAAGTTTAAATAATATATTATATATTTTAATATATTTTAATATATAATAATATTAATTGTTTTGACATTACTTTAGCAAAATACAAAAAATTAAAAAACATCCCCGTTGCCCCTTGAAACCCTTGTAACCCAATGTTTTGCTGCTAACCTGTCACTGACAGCATTTAAACCCTAAAAGACCTATTCGTGCCCCCCCCTTTGGTCTTGACAGTATCTATGCCCATCGTGCAAAAAGTAAGTTATGAAAGGATATTTAATTATGTTCCAGGCCTTACTGATTGTTTAAAGGGGAGAAAGAGAATGAAACTTTTTAAGGGAAGAATCTGGCCTATTTCTAAACCATTTTTTTTTTGCCTTGGGGGCTTTTTTGTTGCCTTCGTTTGAAAAGGCATTTTTTTATAACTAGGGTCTAGGGCTACCCATAGACTAAAAAAATAGCGGGGCCACTTAAAGCAAGCCAGGCCCAAGGCCTTTTGTATAGCCCTAGGCTTATACCTGTTTGTATTAGTAAAATTTTTGATAAACGTTTACAACATTTAAGCTAATCCCTATTTATTTTAACAAAACAACTAAACCAAACCCCAATGTGATTTAAAAAGTTAGCCTTGAACACTTGTGAGGGGAATTGAATTGCCCTTTTTACACCTGACAGCCCCTGACACAGACAGTGCAGACTAAACGGCAAGTAGCCCCTAGCAACAGTAAAGGGAAAAATTTGTGCAAAACAGGCAGGCCACCAAACCTCAAACTAAAAGTAAAATTTACAAAAATCTCCCCCCATCGAAAAGATCACAGCCACACTTTAAAAATATTTTTTTCGGTAAAATAACCACCCTTTGGGATGCACGGGCCCAAAAGGTTTTACCTCGTCCTTTTTCCCGTTGCCTTTACGGGGTTGGCCAGCATTTTTGAAAATCTGTTTATGTACAGGCCCAGCATTTGGGGAATTTGGGGTTTCCCAAAGGTGGCGTAGAAAGCCCCCTAGGCCTAGGCGACCCGGGAATCATCAAAAAAGATTTTTCGTTCTCTTCTTCTTCGTCAAAGGGTTTTGCAAAACAAACTAAATTTTGGGATAACCCCAGCTCCAGTGCTCTTTGGATCAAAGTTCCGGTCATCGTCTTCCACTTCAATGGAATAAGTTTTTTGCCGTAGAAAGTATTCCCAATGTTTGTAAAAACCATTTTTGGTTTTTATAGATTCTTTGGCTATGAGCCCAAAAAATATGGGGCCCCAAAAGTAATATTCATCTGCATATATTGATTACAAAAAGGCGTATAACCCCTGTGCCCCTTTCATGGCTTTTACATGTATTAGAAAATATAAAATATTCCAATATTAAAAAATTTTTTTGAAAAATTTACAACACAGGGAGAACAATTTTAAATTAAAATTCCCAGAAAAAACGTTGTCAACTGGTGACTAAAAATTGCACGTGGAATATTTAAAGGTTTGCTCATTAACCCCCACTCGGGTTCTGTATGGCTTTAAAATCCTTTATCAAAAAATGCTTAATAAATTAAAATAGGGATTAAAAATCAAAGAAAGTGGTAATAAAAACTTTTTTTGGGGGCTGTCTCATTTAATGTACAGGGTTCATATAAAACTATATGCGATTACAGATGCACAACTCAATCATCTTTTACAAATCACCTTCTTTTTAAGCAAGTTTATTCAAATGGAATTTGGAAAAGGAAAAGGGGAAAAATATTAGGGTGGCAAAAAGGGAAAAGTTCAAGTTTTCACATGGTTTTTCGACTATCTGGAAAATTGTTTTCACACACCCATTAATTAAAAAATTTACACCTTATATTGTCAAATTTTGCTGCAAAACAAAAATAAAATAGTTTTTTGTTGGGGGGCCTGGTCATTCGGGTTATTTTGGGAAAATGCGTCCCCCGGCCCCAAATGAACCAAAACGCAACCAGTCATTAAACGGGCCATCTTATTTTTTTCCCCATTTTTTGGAGCAAGTAATACTTTTCCCTGAGAGGCAAACTCAAATGAAAGTGAGTCGTACCTTTTTTGGGGCTCAGGCTATAGGGGGATTTTTTTGATGCCTAAAAGAAGGTAGTCCACAAGAAAACCTTTCCCTTGCTCCCCACAAAAAACTTGCCGTTGCTTAAATTCTGCAAAAAATTTTGGGTTTTTTCCCGTTTTTTTTTTTTTTTTTTTTTTACTTAACCCCATAAAATGCCCTTTTTTTCAATGTTGTACTTTGTGGCGGGCCCCCCGAATAGTTTGATTTCCTGTTTTAATCCCTGCACACCCAAATTTTCCCCAAAATGCCCGGGTTTTGGATTATAGACCTCCCCTTTGGGAGATACTTTTTTTTTTATATAAAACTGGGGCAAAATCGACTGAATCCCCTGCAATGAGTAAATCAAGAAATTAATTTGATGGTTTTTGCTGGGTTTTCTGCCGGGGCATGCCCTAGTGGGCCCTGGGGCTAAGACTAGCTTTTAACCCTAGTCATGTGTGGCAAAAATACCATTAATAATAAATAAAAAAAAAAAAAAAAAAGAAAGAAAAAAAATTTTAAAAATTTCACTCCTCCATTGCGACGGGTCGCCCCACATCGTTTTGTTCTTCATTTTTTTCATTCTTTTTACCAGAGATTAAAAAAAGTTTTGCCCCAAATTTGGGCGACCTTGTAATGGGGTTGGGCTACCTTTTTATCATTTGTTGACTGCCCTGCTCAAAGTTTTAGGTTTTGAAACTCCAACTAAATTTTAAATTTTTCTTCATATGAAAAATTTTTGTCTTATGAAAACAGTAAAAAACTTATCACTTTCCCCTTTAACCCTTAGCAATCTGACGACAAACTATGCCCCAAAAAAAAAAAAAACATAAAAGCATTTTGCCCTTGCTATTCTTTGTCGACTTTTGGCAACTTTTCCTGATTATGTTTTGGTAATTTGGCTTTTCTACCTCCCCCTACAAGACTGGGGACACATGGGGTCTGTCCGACGCGATCCCGATTTATCAAGTTTTTTGCAATAATTTTAAAATGTCGCTTCTAATTTCGGGGCCCGCGCTATAGTGAAATTCTCTACATTACCGGGAAAAAAAAGCGATACCGCCGCAAGAAGTTTTAGTGCTTATTATATATTAGTTTCACGTTCTTCACCCACGAGGGAAAAAATGCCGCCCCCGGGGGCCATGTAATTTTTTTGTTATAAAAATCATGGTGCAGTTGGTACTTTCCTTCTTCTTGATGTTCCTTTTCCCAAAAAAATGTAAAGGAAAAGACGATTTAAACTGCCCCCACCCTTTTCCCAAATTTTCCCCCTGAAACGCTCCCCCCCCCTCCCGGGCACCCCTTCTAGCCTTTGCCCCTGCAAAATGAAAATTTGCTTTTTTTCGGCAACTTTTGTGTAAAGGATATCCTTCGACAATAGCTAAAAAATTCACGGGGTGCATTGTCCCCTCTTTTTGCGAATTTCGGCAAAAATCTCGCTTTTGTGATCATTGACCCGGGGCAAGTATTTCCCGCAAATATGTCCTGCTTTTGGGTTTTCTTTGTGCACCCGCAAGGGGGGTTATTGTCGCCTCGATTTGAGACCCCCCCCACCGGTGAACCGCTGGGTTTTGAGCCTCCAACCTGTAAAATTCCTTTGTTGACAACCCCCAAACACTTTTTTCCAAAAGCGCCCCAAGCTTCTTTGCAAAAAAAAAACCTTTAGTGTTTTTTGGGGCCCCCTCCTGATAAAAAGACTGATTGTTCGGGCTTCATCTGAGGTTTTGGGCCTCTACACCCCCACTATCTACATCGTTCCTATTAATAGTCCCTTTTGTGTTTGCATCGAACCGGCCTACCACCTTGCTCTTTTTAGTAGCGGCTTACAAAAATTAGTATATAGAAACAATCCCAATTTTGCAAAACCTTGCCTACCTGGGTTTGGGCGCCTTTTTGGGTAATATTCCTTACGTTAAACAAAAAGTTTAAATAAAGGGATAATCACATTTTTGGGATTGGGGTTAAAATAAAACTTTTTAATTAATTTTAAGTTAATCCTCGGGTTTTTATTAAGGTAAAAAAGGGGTGAAAGGGGGGGTTTTTGAGGCAATTGGCAACTTTTTTAAAACAAAAAAATACATAACAAAAATTTAATTAAACTTGGCTATATCCCCAATACCAGCTCATTGAAATCTTTATGGGACCCAAATCCAAAAAAAAAATAATCCAGTATGCTGATGACGTCCCCTGTACTGATGGGGGGGTTTCACCCAAGAGGATGCAGACCAAACCGACTTTTAAAGATTTGGTGCGAAAAAAATGGCTTGGCATGTCCCCCTCAAACGCCCTCAAGTGCAAGATGATGGGCATCACGCGCGCTTTGCACCCCACTTTACTTCATGTACACCATCGATGGTGTCCCCTCGGAAAAATACGTCGAAAAAGCAGCGCCTCCCCGGGGTTTTCCCTCACAAGCAAACCCCCGATGGGAAAGTGGGACCCGACATCGTGGGGCCAAAGGGGTTGAAGGTGGGGGGTTTCCGGGGGGGGCCCCCAAAACCCGCACGGGTTTCACGCCTCGCGTCAAGAGGGTGACCTCCCCCGTCCTAGTCAGCCCTCCCCTTACTTTCGGCCTCCCCGCCCCGGCACCCCCAATTTACCATTTGAGAAAACTACCCCAAACTTAGAGGGGGCAAGGGGGAAGGGGGCTGCATTTCATACATGGCCTAACCTCCCCAACCCCGTACAAGAACAGGTTTTTGGGCCCTGACCTGCACCGCATTTCCGACCTGGGGTTTTTTTTTAAAAAATGCTCACGGCGCCCGGAAATTTTTCGTGTGCGGGGCCAAACATCCCGGGCCCCCGTGTTGAGAGGGACGATAGTAAGGGGGGACCCCCCCCCTCAACCCCCTCCGGCCAAAAGGGGTGGGTCGGCCGACGTGCCCTTTTTCTTTGGGGGTTTTTAAACCAAAGGAAAAACTTGCCCCCCGCCCCAAAGACTGCTCAGTGGGGCAATTTTCCCCCTTCCCCCCGTGGGAGGGAGCACTAAAGGGGAAACCTACTGCCTGTGTAAATTAGTTAGTTTCAAGTGCTTCAATCGGCTCTTTGCGGGCCCCGATTTTCCACAGCTTTGAGTGTTTTAGCAAGATATTTGCTAGCGCCGACGCCCTTTTTTTTTGTTGGGAAAATTTTAAAAGACAAAAATAACTATAAATAAAAAATGTTCAATAAAAAATCCCGTCCCCCCCCCACGGGCCAACTCACCCACAGTGTCCTACACGTTGACGTGGGGACGTCCCGGGTTTTAGGGTTTGTTGAGGACCAAAACGCTCGTAGTTGCAGACATGTTGTTGTCCGGGGTCGTGGTCTCTGGCTTCAATCCCCGACAGTTTAAAACAGATTCCCCACACACAATTTTTAAGGGCGTTTTCCGGGGCAAAGCACGGTGGTGCAGAAAGTCCCTCACTACCACACAGTTCTTTTTTTAAAACCGGGAAAGATAATGTTTTATTTTTAAAAATGTCCTCAGTATGAAAATTTAAATTTAACAATTTATCTGGAAAATTTAAATTCTATTTTGAATATAAAATATACACAAATCGCGGATCGTTTTTCCAACCGTCTTCTCCGTGCCCCCCATTACCCTCACTGCCTCTTTCTACACTTCCACCCCTCTATGCCATCTTGGCCATGTTGCCCCGATGTTCAATTAATTTACAGATTCTTAATTAAAAATAGGAATAGAAACATACTTTTAAAAGTAACCCTACATGTATAAAAAAATTCACCTGCCGGTATTTGCCGGGGGGCTCTTCCCTTTTTAAAAACAAAAAAGTAAAATTATTACAATAAAAAAAATATTTTTAAAACGGGTCACCCAAAGGGCCCTTTCAAAACGCGAGGGTGACGAGTCTATTTTACAAGTGGCACATTAAAAGTCCCCTGGCCACGCGTAATAGTAATCACAACTTTTTCTTGTGTCCTGACAACAGCAAGTATTTAAAACGTATGGGGTTTTGTCGTCAAATTTTGAAGTTAAAAAAATGAAAAGGAAATCAAAAAACTATTAATGTTGGCGACAAAGCAAACTATCGATCTTTTTTTTTAGAAAACCTTATTTTACATCATGGTAACGTAATTGCGTAAAAAAAAAAGCTTTAAAAAAAAGTTTTTTGGGGGGTTTTTTCAACTTACAGTTTTTCTCAGTGTACTCAGCCTGGGTGGCGGGCGGCTGCGGCGGAGGGCGTCCCGGGGTCGAGAGTGATTATAATGGGAAAATAATACACTATTATAATGACAACACAATATAAAATAGTTACCAGGGACACTGTGTGTGTGTGTGGAACACTGCCGGGTGCAGTAAAATGCCCTAGGCCCACACGCGTTCTCTACGAGCGAGGACTTGGAAAATTTTGTCCGACAGAGCGGCTGACGTGCACTGGGGGGTGCGAGTTGCCAAAAACATGTGCCCCAGAATGGAAATTGAATGGAAAAACAAAAGTGGTGCAAACATTAAGTAAAATTTTAATTTAAAAAAAAAATAATTTTGTAAAAGGAACTTGAAAAATAATAAGAAACCCCTTTTACTAAAAAATTTTGTAATCATTGGACGTAATAAATTAAAAAAAAACCCCATCCACCAACGCGACTGGGTAAAGCGTTTTTCGAAACGTCCTAAATTCCAAATCAATTAAAAAAATAATAATACAAAAAATGGTGAAACGCATATCAACCCGATTGCTCTAAGTAAACAAAGGGAAGTCACAATTTCAGCTTTAACCCGTACCGCCGACATCTTGGTTTTATTCGGCTCCACGAAATAAAAAAAAAAAAAAAATTAATTCCTAAATAAGTGAAAAATAGGAAATTAATTTCATAACATCCCTTAAAATTTAGCAAAAACCTTAAACTCCTAAACTTTCCCTTTCATTTTCACCTTCTTGCCCTGGACGTTGATGTTTTGGCATGACCTCTGAGTAAGAACGTCTTTATGTCTTTTTAAGAAAGACATGCACCAGTCAACACCAGGTTTGGGTTTTCCGCCAAAAAAACTGCGTAGGCGGGGCCAAAATTTTTTAAGGTATTTGGCCACAATCCCTTCTCACTCCCCATTGCCAGTGGGCCAAACCCTATTCTGCAGAAGGGCCCGCATCACATCAACAAACCCTTTTGTTTTTTCATCTGCACTTTTAAATGAAATTTTGGGGTTCCAAATCTTTTAGCTGCCCCATATGAAGTAGTTTTTTTCCCTTTTTTTAAAACAAAAACAATTGCAGCCTGAAGATCTTCATCTGAATATTCCCTGTAATTTTTTTTGCTCCAACTTCCCCTTATACCCCTCGTGGGATTGCAACCTAAGTAAAAAATGAAGATCACGTTAGGGATTGGTTTTTTTAAAATTTACTAATAAGGGGCCCAGGGCCCAATTGTCTACTGTTGCCCCTAGGGTCTTAAAAATATTTAGGCCTTAAAGGGGTAGTCCTTGTAAACCTAAGTTTTGGGGTAAACTAATAAAACACCTGCCTCTGAATTTAGGTACAGCAAGTTACCCAATTGATGAAAAAAAAATGGGGTTTAAAATTGCCCATCGCATTTTTTAACCTCACTTTTTAACCTACACCATTCTAGTTTTGCCCAAATGTGTTTCTCAATTTAAAATTAATAAAAACATGTACATAAGTTTTTTTCTTCCTTTAATTTGTTTTTTTTTTACCAGATAAATTAAACTTGAAGTCAAATTCACAGGCACATACTTCATATCCTGGAAATCAAACTCTAGCAAGGCTCAGGCGTCATATTCAAAATGGCGGCTAATGTTTTTTAAAAAAATATTTCCATGCCAACCTCAAAAAAAAAAAAACGCGGGTTTAAAATTTGCTGAAAATTTACCGAACAGCTTTATTTTTTTAATCTTTTTTAAATTAGGAATTAGGCAAAGTTACCCCCGTAGGCAAAAATACCCATTTACGGTACCTTGAACAAAAAGTTTTTCGGGGGGGTTTTGCCCTAAAAAACCCCCCCAAAATGTCGTCTATTTGTTAAAACTTCTGCCCCATCAAATTTCCCAAAACCCGCATGCTGTCATCAGCATACGGCTAAACCCCAAAAAGAAATAATATTCCTCAGTAAACCAAAAAAAAATCAGGGTATACGCTTTATACCGGATAGTGCATATTATTATCCTCCATAGAAAAAAAAAATGAGGAAAAACCAAAACTCAAGTCAATGGGACCAAAACAAATTTTGCAATCACAAAAATCAACAGTAAAAAATTTATCAAAAAAACCACTGACAAATTAAAAAAAATGCCTAAAAAAAAGTTAAAAAATTTTTAAATTTACATTTTTTAAATAGGAAAATTTTACGGGGGTGGGGCGCCCCGGACCGCCCCCCCTTTTGAAAAGGGCCCCTTCCCCCCCAAATCCCCCCTTCTAATAAAACAAATAATACTTTTCTCGTGAAAGGGGCCACGCCCTAAATACATTTTGTGACACCACTGCAAAATGCACACCTGAAAAATTTAGTTGACAAGCCCCCCACTGCCAGACCCGCATTAAGCCCGCCCCCAGACACGCAAACATTAAACTGATGTGCATGGACACAGCGGGGGCTAACACTGGCCAACCCCTATAGGACCCCTCATTAGAGGCCATTCCCTTTAGTTCGGAACACGCAAAAAAGAATGTTTTCCTTTAATTTTTCCAACCATAAACTTGCGTGTGCTATTGTTTTTGGCAAAAAACCTTCTCCTGAAGACATGCTCTGATCTCTTCCGTACGGGGGGGGGGGGGTCCCCCTTTGTTGGGGGGGTTTTCGGGGGGGGTGGGGGGGGGGCCCCGGGGGCCCCTTTTTTAAAGGGGCGGGGTTTTGGGTTTGGGGGGGGGGTCCCCCCCCCCTAAAAATTGGGGACCCCAGGGCGGTTTGGGGTTTTTGGTTTTTGGGGCTTGGGGGAAATAATTTGTGTGGCCCCGTTGGGGCCTCGGGTTTTCTTTAATTAAACTGGGTTAAAAACGTTTTAATTCTTTCCCTTGGGGCCTCCAAAGACATTTTCCGACAAAATTCCCAACCATAAGGAAATAAAACCAAAAAATGGGGGGGGTTTCTTTAACTTTTAAAAACCCCTTGGGGGTTTTAAAAAAACCCCCCGAGGGAAACCTTACCAAAATAAGTAAATTTTAAAATTGAAGAAACAAAAATTACTTTACGGGCTGGAAAAAAACACCCTTTTTAGTTTTAAATAAAACCGGCCCAAAATTTTTTGGAATTAGGAAATTTTTTTAATTTTTTTAAGATTCCTGGGGGGCCCCTTTCCCCTTTACCCCCCGGGGGGGGAAAAAACCCCTTTAAAATTGGGGGTAAATATTTGAACGGAAACGAAACAAATTTGGGGGTTGCCCCCCCCAATTTGGGGGTTTTACCGGGGAACCCCTTTCCCCCCTTCCCTTTACCCTCCCCCCGGCCGAGCCCAATTTTAAAAAATGGGGAACTATGAAAACTTTTTTGACGGGGGAAAAAAAAAAAAATTTGGGGGAACCTCCTGGGGCCCTCCCCAAACCCTTTCTTGGGTTTCAAAAACCCGAAGGTACACCCTTTCCCCCCCTTTATTTTAAGTTTTCCCCCCCCCCCAAAAAAACCAGTTGCCCTAAATTTTAAACTTTTTGCAATATCCAAACACAATTTTTAGCCTTTTAAGGAAAAGAAAAATTTTTGGAAAAAATTGGGTTAAATCCATGCCTTTGGCAGCCGGCCCCCAAATTTTCAAATTTAAAAGGGAAAACAAAACCAAAACCCTGTTTTTTTTTGTTTCAACCAAATTTATTTTTAAATAATTTTTTAACCAAACAAAATTTTTTCGGTTTAAAATTTTAGAACGTGGCAATTTTTTCCCAATTTCCCCCTCCTTTTTTAAAAAAAAAAAAAAAAAAAAAAAAAAAAAAAGGTTTCCCAAATTTTAAAATTTTTTTTCCTGTCAATTTGGTTTTAATGTTTTTAAAATCCTTGCTTAATTTTTTTGCTTTTTCTGTTAAATTTTTTGTACCTACTGCCCCCGGGGAAAAAGAAAAACCCCCAAATTTTATCAAAGGGGAAAAAGTCATGACCTTGAAGTTTTTTTCCCTTGTTTTTACAAAATTTAAAATCAAATTCTTAAACAAACCCCCCTTTTTGATCGGGGAGGGGTTTTTAAGAAAGGCCTTTTGGCTTTTTTTCTGCTTTCCTTCTTTCTTTTTCTCAAATTTCCCGGAGTTTTTTTAACAATTTGCGCCAAGAAAAATTGTTTAATTTTAAACCATCCCTTCCGAGAATTTGGAATTTTCCAATTTTTGGCTTTTAAAAATTGGTTTTCTAGGGTAAAAAATTTTTTCGGGCCCCTTTTTCTTTTAAAAAATTTTAAAAAAATTTCCCCCCCAAACAAAACCCCGGAAAAAAAGAAAAATTTTTTTGTTTTTCAAGGAGGGGCAAAAATCAATTTGGACCCTTCCTTTTCCCGGGGGGGAAATATTTATTTTCCCCCAAATAAACTTGGGGGGTTGGGGTTTTCAAAAAGCTCTTGCCAACATTTTTTCCACCCTTTTTTAACAATTACTTCCAATTTAAAAAAAAAATTCCCCGGGCCCCAAACCAAATTTTTCGACGTTTCTCCCCCCTTAAAAACACTCATATTTATTTTTTCTTTTTCATTTTTTTCTTCCCTACCTTTTAAAACAATCCTTCCTAGTTTTTTTAAATTTAAATCCCTGGTTTAAAAACTTCCGGAAAAAATGTCTGTAAATTTTTTAATTTTAATCTTTAAAATTTGAATTTGGGGAAGGGGACAAAATTAAAAATTCCCGCATTTTTCCCTGTTTCTTAAAAAACCCTTTTAAAAGAATTTTAACCCAAAACCAATTTTTCCTTTAAAAGGTAACTTTTGAAGAAAGTTTATTTCAATTTTTTTCATGGTATTTTGGGGGGAATTTGTTACCTTTCCCCCCTTTTCCTTTTGAGTGGGGAATATGTTTCCCCAAAAATAAGGGGGATCGGCCCGGGGAAAAATGCCCGGTTAAAAACTTCTTGGCCAAAATTTTTACACCTTTTTTTTCATTCCAATTATTAACCCCAAAACCCGTTTTCCGCCCCCCGGAAATTGGGAAAATCTCCCCCCCCAAAACCCCTTTTCCCCATTTTTTTCCTTTTTTACTTTTTTTCCTTTTTGAAATTTCCCTTTTTTTTTTTTTTTTTTTTTTTTTTTTTTTTTTTTTTTTTTTTTTTTTTTTTTTTTTTTTTTTTTTTTTTTTTTTTTTTTTTTTTTTTTCGTACATCTTCTTGGCCCCGGAGCCCAGTAAAAGCTTTTCCCGAAGAATTTTTTTTAAAGTTTTTGGTTCTTTTTTTTGCAAAAAAATTTTTTTTTTGCACAGGGCGGTTTTTAAACTTTTTGCCAAAAACTTAAATTTTGCTATCTTTGCCTTATCTACTCGACATTAACGGCACTACTTCTTCTTCTTTTTAAAACACATTTAAAAGATTTAACACACAAGACAAATTCATACGGTAACTTTTGTTTAAGACAAAATTTATTTTCATGTTTTTCATGTATTCAAAGTCAATCTCGCTACCTTCCTGTGGTTTGGCCTGTGAGTAGGGGAGTAGTGTATTCCCCAAAACTAAGGGCGAGCTCTGGCCGGTTGGAGTGCGTGTTGCAAAGAGAGCTCTTGCGCAACATTTTATCACACCTTTCTTCATTCATATTATTAACTACAATTCAGAAATTAAAAAAGTCCGCCCCAACCGGAAATCGAACCACGGATCTCCCGCATTCCAGACAGCCTTACTCATATTTATTTTCTTCTTTCACTTTTTTCTTCTCCATACTCTGCAACGAGCACTCCTCCGTATTTTTATTCATTTGACAAATACATGGTATCAGTATAACACAATTCTCTGTAAAGAGGGATAGTGCAATGAATAATTTTAATTCTAATAACTAATAATATTAATATCTAGGATGAATGTACAACTTAAACTATCCAACGCATTTCGTGGCCACTGTTTCTTATCACCTCTTGCTAAACGCCGGTACCACAATGTTAGCTCGGCACTCAGTTCCTCCTTTGAACCGCTCAAGTCTTTAGAGTAAAATGTGGTTAGTGCGTCGAAGTCTTTTTTCTGGGATGGTATCGGCTGTTGGGAAGGGTCTGTTGGGACAAGACATTGAAATCCCCTTAAAATCTCTTTGTGAGTGATGAATCTGCTTTCCAGTTGGGCTACAAATGCATCAAGGAACGGAAGAAAGATAGAAACACGGTAATAATCTTCTGCTGTTGCTGATGGTATGTTACACCGATGAGTTTGCTTCGATGCGAGACGTGGTAGGATGATAGCGAATCCATGTATTTCTGCTTTGTTCGAGGCAACTTGGAAAATCTCTGAAAACTTACTATCAGCGTTCACTCTCATGATTTGTATTTCGTCTCGTACATCTTCTGCCAGAGCAGTAGCTTCCAGAAGATCTATGTTTGTCTTTTGCAATGTTTTGCACAGACTTAAACTGTATGCAAAAACTTCATTGACAATAAGTAATGATATAATGAACTCTGGTTGCTTAATAGAGTTCAGCAGCTGGATTGCCTTTGACGAAGAATCACTATCTGTCCACTCGGACATTGACTCCAGTGTAACAATAACGGCGTCGTAAAGTTGTACGAGTGCTGCCACCGAGTCATATCTCTCCACCCACCGAGTTGCACAAAGTTGCTTTAGTTTTTCACAAGTCGACAAAGGAGCAACATCTGCAATAGCTGATTGTAAAGCTCCCTGTCTTTTGGGAGTGTTCAGAAAAGAATACAACCTGCCAACTGTTCCCATACAGTTTCGTATTTGTGGCACTTCACAAGCGTTTGAAACCGCCAGATTAAGACTGTGAGCAGCACAATGGACGTAAAGTGCTGTTGGTACAACTTCTCTAACGTGTACTTGAACTCCGTTATACTTTCCGCTCATTGCTGCTGCTCCGTCATAGCCCTGTCCTCGCATTTTACTAATATCTACTTCAAACAGGCGCAGTTTGTCAATTATGGTAGTAGCAATACCTTTCCCGGTTACGTCGTACAGTGGCACAAACTGCAAGAAAGTTTCTTGGACTTTGACAGTAGATGTATCACCAGTAAGAAAACGAACACATATGGTCATCTGTTCTACTCCTGATATGTCAGTCGTCTCATCAGCTAAAACTGCAAAACAATTTGCTTGATTTACGTCTTCTACTAGGCATTGAAGCATTAGCGTGTTACAAGCATCAATTATGTCATTTTGTATAATTGAGCTGGTGTATTGTGCATTTTGTTTGCTGGACTCCAATGACTTCTTTAAGTCTGAATCACCTGAAGCGCGGTAGCGTAATATAGCACGGAAATTTCCGTCGTTTTCCTCTGGTTCGTCGCCTACTACGATCCGCCCTGTATCTCTGTGGCCCCTCAGGGCAAGACATTGCTTCCCGCAAAGTAGCACAGTCTCAATTATTGGCACGAGATGTCGACGATTTTCCAAGGTTTGACGTTTAAGTTCCGTGTCCAGTTGCATATTTATGGGATCTGATTTTCCAGAAGACAAACTGGTTTCGATCGCTGCAGTTTGGATGCTATGTTGGTGGTACTGACAACTAGAGTGTTGATTAAAGCGCTCCACTGCATCCTTCCATGAGTCAAATTTTTTATTGCACAGCTTCCCTAAGGGTTGTTTGCCAATGCCACCTCCATTAGGCGCAAACAACACACAGAATTTGCAGAATGCACCCTCTTGATCGTGTGAGTAGGCCAACCATTTCCAACGATGCAGCCAGTTGTGTTGGAATCTAAGTTTTCTCGGCCCTGTTGCTGGATAATCAAACGTTGGTTCAGGGACCCAAACATTATCTAACAGTTCCAATTTATTTTCATTGCTTCTTATTTGGTTTATGAACAGACCAATGTCACATGGGTGAACATGTTTATGGGTAGGTGTTGATGTACTGTCTGAACTGCTTGCTGCAGTAGAACATGACGCAGAGTTGGATTTCTCAGTACTAACTGCATCTTCATTAAATGGCAGTTGTGTTGTTTCTTTTTCACCTTCAACCACAGCTGTCCTCTTACTAAAATAGTTTAAGAGAGAATTGTTTTTCCTCTTACCTGACATGGCGACGCTTGTAATGTTATTGTTATAAAAATAGCTTCCAACAAAATAACAGCATTCGGCAGTCAAAATGCAGCCACACTAAAGCACTCAACACACTGTCGATGTCACACACACACAGACGCACGTCACATCACGGCACACAGCTACAGATACGATTGTGACACAATTATAATAGGCAAAACTTAAATAAACTGATGGCAAAACGGTCACAACTAACACTGCACGCGGCCACGCGCTGCGCAGGCGGTCTATACACTTACTTACTAAGTGATGTGTGCAGTGTAGGGGTAGGCCTAGGCCTTACACAACCTAGAAAATTCTGACACTCCATACCCCCCCCCCACCCCTCCACCCACACACCGACACACTATCTTGTGTTCATATCAAGAAGCCCTCCTGATCAAAGGAAATAGTTGGTATTGTTGGAGACCATAAACTGTCAATCATGTCTTCAGCTTACCAACCCTTGTTGTATTGGTCACTCCAAACTGCATGGACCTTCTATTGCTTTGTTTGTTTGTTTTTTTTTCTTGGAAATTAAACATAATAACCATTCACTCAGGTGGCGTCGCGCGCGACATGGGCACAGGCACAGCTGACGCGTAGTTTGAGGTCACTTTGTATTTGGAAGCGATGGATCAACCCTTCTCTCCATTAGGAGAATCCGACAACATAATTTGATGTTTACAACGTTGCACAAAGAGAGCATAGAAATTAGAAATAAGTCGCTCTTTCAGAGGAGGCCTTCTTGATTTGACGCGGACTTTTTTTTTTTTTTAAATGGAATATGCTGAAGCGGCGCAAGTTCTGATCAAAGGATGGAAATGTGACTCGGCGCGGCACAGCTCGACTAACAGAACTGCCAAGCGCAAGCTAACCAATTCTTTATTTTTCGTATACCTAAAGACTAAAGTGCTATGAGAATCAGACTTCACACAATAAGAAATTTGATACCAGGAAGTCTTGACTCTTGACAAACTGACAAAGTAAATGTAATTATGTAAATATAATAGTTAGGTTGCTCCCTCCTTATATTTTTCTTCAATCTATCACACTTTTTTTTTTTTTTTTTGGGCATGGGGGGGGTTTGAACCCCATAACCCCCCCCTTGGATACGCCACTGCATACGATGGCAGTATTCTATGTCATCAGCTGTGAAGTTGGTTCCAATTGCAGCACAAATGTTTTCTACTATGGAGTACGGGTTTTCATTCTGTATGGTTGGTACTCCATGGAATTCTAAATTGTAATTTTTAGAGTTAGAGTTGCAGCTATATAAAAAAGTATCATTTAGTAACAGTTTCTGGTTTTCTGGTCTGATATTGCTACTGTGACAATTCGAGGGGTACGGGTTGCGCACAGGGTTAAATGAACATTTTTATCTTTTGTACTTGTTTCAGTGTAAGAAAGTCAAGCTGGAAGCTATCTGAGCGGAATTCACGATCCAAACATAATCTCATCTGTTTTTTTTTTGTAGCATTGGTAAAGTTAAAAAAGTGATCAATAAATAAGATATTATTGCATTGCATATTAAACGATTGAGGCAGTAAAACGATAAAGCAGAATCGGTGGATATGGTATTTTTAAAACAAAAGAAGAGTGATTGCATTATTTATATAACAGGGTCAATGAGATATTAATTTGAGCTCTAAATTCATGAGCCCAATTGATAAATCTAGGCTAGGCTAAACGTCATGCTATCTAAAGATCACTTACTAAGTTCTGACATCAGTTCTCCACGATAGTACCCTTTCACGTAGATTCCCAGGCTCCTAGCATATTCATCGCCATAACAGACTAACAGCTCTTCATGATCGTCGTCGATCTCATTGATGTGATGAAGTAATTGTGAAACTTGAAAAAACTGTAGGTCGATGCCAAGTTCAACTCTCTTGTGGTAGATATGAGAACCCACACCTTTGGTAAGAATATTGTGTACCAAGTCATACAATTTCCCTTAAGGTTTATTTGCTTGTACTCCACAAGATTCCTTGTATATTTCACTATCACAATAGGCGATACAGAACATACTGCGTTCTTGGGTAAAACTGTGTCGAAATGATGGAGCAGTGCAGAGACTAGGCGTCCACCGTCGTTTCGTCTTATCTACGCCAGACATCTTCAGGGTGACTATGACTTCACGAAGATTGAAGTCACAGTGGCTGGCACGCCTCCGGTTTCTGCAAGACAAACACACATGTAAACCTATAGAAATTCCACATCTGGCAAGAGGAGGAGGAAACAACATGATGATACCAATTCCTGAAAACCATAGAGGACTTGCTGAGAGGTAACTCGACCCAAGAAAATGTCCAAATACTCAACAGCAGAGCTTCAGATGTAGAAACCAGGTGTCAAATGGAACCACTTTTGTCTCTGTCCCCCAAGAAACCTGAATGTACCCCTTTACACAGACGGAGACGACCACGACGTGGGGGAACACCTGCCCTCCCCATACGCTTGTGGCTGGTTCTGACCAGCACAGGCCTGTCCACCCTTTGTCGCCCGCGGCACCCCTTAAGTCCCTCCCTTCGTCTCGATTAGCCAAAGTGCCTAAATATGAGACGTTAGGCCATATTAAATAAATTAATAAATGGAAGTTTCCCTAAGTTTCCCTATCTTTGGGTCGCGTCCAATGACGAGTATCCTGAGTCTCCAAGAGCCAGTTGTAATAAACAACCCACGTCCATTACGTACGTATTATACATGGAAAAAATATTAAAAATTATAAGTTTTGTCAACTTCTATTTGACAAATAACTTTCAATCGGATTTCAACAAGACCTCATTCAAAGTATGCATCTGACTCTTAAGACAAGAAATAAATTAACTTTCTAGATAGAAAGTTCACTGAGCGAAAATTCACAGCATAGACTTATATGCAAGGTGTGTGTTTTCATAACAAATACGCACTTTTGATGTGCGGGTGAGCCGTGAAAAACTACACTCTGCATATTACTCTATGCTGTAAATTTTCGTTCAGTGCACTTTCTATCTAGAAAGTTGATTTATTTCTTTGTTAAATAGTCTGATGCATATTTAAAAAGATATCATGTCGAAATCCGAACAGTAGTTTTTTGTCAATTGAAGATGAGAAAAGTTATAATCTTTGATATTTTTTTCATGTATAATACGTACATCGATATACCAAATTTACGGATGTGTCTAAAAATTCGAGATAATCACTATGAGAAGAAATTATATGTTTGCTACATACTATTCTAAAGGTTTTGTCTAAATGTCGAATGGAAACAAAGTTAGAGCGTGATAAGTGTTGCGCCGTTCAGCAGGCGTCAACTTGCGAAATGAGGATTTATCCCACCTTCTCGTCACGTGACTTAGCGCTCCGCCCATCACCAGTCGTCAATTGTACGACGGCATGATCAAGCCGGGCTTGTCATGCAAGTTGTATCGTGTATGGCGGCCTTTTTACTCTTACTCTGTATCAGTCAAATGAATAAAAATTACTTTCTTACTTACTACTGATGTCAAGTCATTTCTCATACAAAAAGTAACTGCAGCCCTATCTACATACCTAGCGGTACATCTGCATTAAATAAACTTGCGTCATGACTCACAAGACTTACATGTTGCGGTGCAGGTTCTTGTTCCACTACTGGAACATCGATGAATTGGCTGCCTTCACTGAATTCTTCTGGTGTAGGTTCTTCAAAGTAAAACCCAACATCGTTTATTATACAATTAACAACGCGCAATACAACAACGCAAAATTGTCTGTGGTATAAGAAGGAGAGGTCGTCTGGAAGACCATGCGTGCATGTGCATATAGGCCTAGGACTGGAACAGGAGCAGCGACCACTACGCTCTCATTAGATACTTCATCTACTTCACACAATTTTTTACTAGTCTCACATTTCTGACTTCCTACATCTGACTCCTGGCTAATTCTCTTCACTACAATAATCTTTTCACTGACATCTAGATTTTCACTAACATCACACTCACTAATTTTTCCCTCACTGCTGACTTCCACTGACCTAAGTTTTTCTTGAACACTCTGGGTCACACTGGTTATTTTTAGACTATTCTCATCTATTTTATTCTCTCTATCTACGAAAGCTTCTTCTAACCGCTTGATCCTATCACCACTTTCTACTTCTGTTTCCTCTACTACTAAGACTCTGTCTCCTATTTCCCTTATCTCTTTTTCTAGACTTGGTATTTTAACTTTCAATTGACTCTCGAGCCTGGTTAAATTGCCACTTACTCGCGCTTGATCACTTTTAATCACCTTCTCTACTTGCTCTATCCGATTATTAGTTTTCACGTTTATCTCAATAGCTTCTTGGTGAACTACTGTGATTCGTTTATCTAGCTTTGAATTTGCGACGTCCATCCTCTCGATTAACCTCACTTCTAATGCATTTAAGTTCGCAGCCTGAGTGTCTAATTTATCCCTAATTTCCACAGAGTCTGCTTTAAGACCGGCGGTGTCTACTCTCACTGCAGTGATTTTTTCACTAAGTTGTCTCCTCTCATTGCAATCAACATACTCATTATTGTTTGTACTGAACCCGGATCCCTGTCTAATCCTAACCTTACTTCAGGCAAGTCGCGTGAGAGTACCTCTACAGATTGATATGGTGGTACGTTTATGTTTACCGACTCCGACACCGGTAACGTATCCTCATAACCTACTCTAGATAAAGGCTCTACCCTTTTATCCTCCCCTCTATCCGTTTGGTCATCACTCCCCTCACTGTCCTGAGTGACTATGACTGACAGTCCGCTGTGATCAGTAATCATATTCTCCGCCATTACTCCGATTAATGAGTCATTCAGCTCCCTTACGGTATCATTTAAACCTTCCACTGAGTCTCCACCAGCTTCGGACTGCACACTATCTGAATCCGCCATACTGACCCGGCTCTTTCCGCGACAATCAAATACTACTACAAAACCGACAAAAACCACAACCTAGCAGAACATAGTATACATCCTAGCAGAACATAGTATACAATACACTCTCAATACACAATTAGAAAATTTGTTGACAATTTAATAATACTTTTCTCTCTCTCTTGTCTCTTTATCCCGGTCGATTAGTAAATATTCGTAGCCGCCACGTTGTGCGCCAAATGTGGGGAAACAGCGGTTAGGCCCTTTTACTCGGTTTGAAATTCAACAGTTTTAAGATATTTCAAGTTTCGCGCTCAAAAACTAATTAATTCGATAAACTATTAGTCTGGCGTCAAAGGTCATCAGATCTGA
>JAMZAV010018570.1:0-14127 GCA_024449915.1 Sweltsa coloradensis
TATTGCTACAAACTAAAGTATTGAGCTATGTGGACTATGCGTCGAAAGCATATTGAGCATAATAGTGTCTCTATTAGTGCTCTTGTGGGGGTGCTGCGTGAAGTTAGCACCCCCCGCAGTAATTTGCCTATAAAACCTAAAGTATTGAAGCACTAATTGTGGGACTAGTGGCGTTCGAAAGCACTAATTGAGCACTAAATAATGTGTAATTCTTAGAATTAGTGCTTTTGTGGGGGGTGCCAAGTTCACGCACCTGATTAAGGTCTATGAACTAAAGATAAAAACACTACATGAACATAAATTGACCCAAAAAATTAAAATAAAATAATTGAAATAGTTATTCTATACTATTTCAAATATGTAGGTACATAAGGGCCAGTATTATGACCAACTGCTAAGTATTAAACCTTGCACTAACTAGTTATCTCCATGGCAACTGCCAATGAGAAGACCAGAATACTGGAAATAAACTGTTCAGTCCCATATTTAACAGTCGGTTATAATGCTAGCCCGAAGATAAGCAAAAAGTCAGGGTCTGGTGATAAAAACTTTCAGAAATTGGAGGTAATAACAGCCTGAATTAAACTGGCCATGGATGACAGTGGATTTACTAATGGTTTGGTGCCATATTACGATTTATTTGTATACTAGGACCCTTCGCAAACGCTTTTTTCAGTCGTGTTGATGGATGAGCTATGTAGATTTATTGCTTTCTTGCAATTTTCCTCCTGCCGGGTCGTCGTCGGGGATCTTTCCCCTTCCCTCTGACTTCCTCCCCGACGGCGACGACAATGACAACACGGACGGATGATGACACAGACGGATGATGACACAGACGGAGACGACCACGACGTGGGGGAACCCCTGCCCTCCCCATACGCTTGTGGCTGGTTCTGACCAGCACAGGCCTGTCCACCCCTTGTCCCCCCCGCGTCACCCCTTACAACCCTCCCTTTGTCTCGATTAGCCAAGTTGCATAAATATGAGACGTTAAGCAATATCCAATCCTTACGCCCCTCCCTTCGTCTCGATTAGCCAAGTTGCATAAATATGAGACGTTAAGCAATATCCAATCAATTTACTACTGTCAATCCAGGAAGTTATGTTTTACCTTTTAAAAATGTGAGTATATATATATATCTATGTTTTTTGGGGCAAAAATATCTTGCACATAAAACCCCCTGTCTGCCATAATGGAGTCTATATCTAGAGTTGCATACTATGCAGCAGCACCTGGTAGTAGTATTATAACGCGATTTACCACATCGACCCTCAGGCCCACCCCCTAAAATTTTTCGAAAATTTTTCGATCGGAGATGCTTCTGCTCATCAATACCCATCTTTTGACAAATTTTTGTTTGTCTACCATAAGGGCTTAACCCCCATTTTAATTTTTTTGTCTTTCAGCCTCCCTTCAACCGCCCCCCAGCGCCACCACGTATCGATTTTTTGATCTGAGCTGCTTCTGCTCGTCCATATCCACCTTTCCAGCAATCTTTGTTCCCATCTTTCCACCAATTTTTGTTCCTCTACCAAAAGGCTTAACCGCCATAGGGTGTCCCACCCCTAAAAACAGATATGCTTCTTCTCCATAAGGGCTTAACCGCCATTTAGGCTCCCGCGGCCGCTTAGCGACCGCTTGGGGGTTGGTATGGGGGTTGAAAGGAAAACACATCTATTTATAATTTTATTTAAATACAAGTTGAAACTCGTACCAGCTCATTATGATTTACTTTTTATTAAGCTATCCACGTTGTCCCCGGTAGCTTAATGGTAGAGCGTAGGCGTACTGAGACTAAGGTTCTGGGTTCGATCCCCAGCCGGACTTTTTTACATCAGCTTTATACTCCAATATTAATAATTTTCTTTGATCAGAGCTAGGATCCCAACCTCAACTGTTTATGGGTTCGAACCCTAGTCGGGACACACTTGAAACCATGTGTGATTACCTAGTTAGTTCCCTGTAGCTTATAGAGCGTGGGTTCGATCCCTAGTCCCTAGTCAGTGTGTTACAGTCGCTGCTACGGCTCTTATCAGGTTAGACTTCCTGCCAGCTCGCCAGTCGGCGTACTGCCGGCCTGAGCTTGAACGGCGGTTGAGCACAGAACAAGTCATGAGCAGAGCGGCGCAGTGGAAGCGTGCAGGGCCCGAGGATCGAACCCACGCTCTGCTAATTGCTATTTAAGTTTAGTTGAGTGAACGTGTTTGATACACCATTTTCAGGGAAAGGAGACGAGGAAGGTAAGTAAGACACGAATTTATATTTCATCATTTATTTAAATTCATCAGTTTTTATGGATACATTGGCCATTGATCCACGGGCTCTGGAGCCATGCCAATGACTGCCGAGTTGGTCTGGTTAACCCGGTTTCTTCTTCTCCCCGAGCAATCCCCGTCTCCACGTCTCTGCTTACTGGGGCATCGTGGTTGAGGACGATGAGGCGTTTGAGGGGGGACTGGGCGTTGAGGTCGTTGAGGGCGCTGAGGACGTTGAGGGGGTTGAGGGCGCTGAGGCCTTTGAGGGCGCTGAGGGCTTTGAGGAGTTTGAGGACGAGGACGCCGGGGTCTTATATTCAGTTGGATTACTCCTTTCCCTTGCTTCAATATATCGGCTGAAAATCGATCATTGCTGTTGATCTGTTTTAAACTGGTTATGTCTGGATAGTAGGATTGAAAACTGTTATGTTGATTTAATGCTCTACGGTATCGGGTGCCCAGAACAATTTCCAAAACAGAATCTTGTTTCTCTTCTGAAAATGAAAGATTATTATTATTATTTATTTATTTATTTTTATTTATTTTTATTTCATGTTTTATACTATAGTTGCTTACCGCCGAATACGAGAGGAATAAATGCTATATAGAACAGTAGATGCTTCATCTTGGAGTGTTTATTTACAACTAAAAGAAAATGAAACAAGATTCTGTATTAAGGTGAATCAGGATGAGAACCACAGTCCACCTGAGCTATACCCTTGAGCTACTGTGACATATAGTAAACTAACCTAATAGACAAGTAAAACACTATTTTGATAACATTTTTTGTTAATTTAACATCGATAAAGTTATCTCATCGTCATCGGGGCGTCATCATCTAACCACCCCGACAACTGCAGTCATCTTCACATATTCCAAGATCATGGATCCAAGTGGCATTGTTATGCCGTATTCGCTCTCGCATTTTTGATTCGGCAATTATGATGGGGACTCGGTACAGCATGTACCAGCCCTCGGCGAGGGCCGCGAATACGACATAAACCGAGTTTGGATCCCTATTAACAAAAACAACACCATTTATATATTAACAAACAAGATTCTGTCTTTATAGAGGAAACTAGTTATGATTCAGGATAAGAGAGGGATGTGGGTGGAATAACAACAAAGAGAATAAAGAGTACATAGTTTTATTACATGTTTTATAAATGTTAATGAATCTGACTAACAATTTTCAGATTACCGTAAAAAACTCTGGATGGTACAGAATATCATATGCTTTAACTTCATCGAATAAATATTAAATAAATAATAAATAAATAAATTTTATTTAGAGTCTACCCACTCAGTTATATAACTGATTTTCAGTGGGGGACTTTAAATCAAAGCGACCAAGCCAACCCTGCAGGCCCCGACGCAATCGACGAGTGAGCGATAACCAACCAAAGATCGATATTTTTTTAATAGGAAATATAGCAATCAGTGGTATGGACAGTGCGAACACCCGCGAATCAACGCCAGAATCAACAAGGCCGATTCAGAACAACTCTGAAATTTATTATGTGCTTCGTTGCTAGGACGGCTCCAAAGTCACCATTTACAAACTCCTAAAACAAGAACTGATGGACTTAAGTCCAAATAGAAGTTAAAAAACTTCTGACTTTGGCGGGAACCGAACCCTGGATCTTCTGCATTGGAAGCAGATATGCTAACCACAAGACCAACGAGCCACACAATCAATACATGCTGTAGCATCTGTAGGATTAATATAGTCATTAGAGTTCATTGCCTCGTGTACATATTTTTTAACTACTTCAAATTGCATTTCATATTTCAATTCCTGGCGTGTAATACACACAATATATTTCTTCAGATTTTCTACCTCTTCCTCAGTCAGACGTATACCCTTTTTGATCTGATTTGATGGTAAGATATACTTTTCCATTTTTATGAATGACACGCTTGAGTGATACGAGGTCCCCCGGGGTGTAGTCTCCATTGCATAACTTGGCGGCTAGCACACCCCAACTCGCTGCAGTAAATAGTATGTTGGTTCCGTTTATGCGCCCAATCTCCACAAACGGGTTAAATTCTTTTTCAGGATAGATGGATACAGCAGCGTAGACAGAATGTTTATCGTTTAAAAAGAAAATGCGTTGTAGCAATCTTTTCAAGCGGGGCTGGGGTGGTTTTCGGGTGTGCACCACCGCCCTAGTGCCTTCTGGTTGATGCACCGGAGTTGAGACGTCCATGGCTGAAGAGCTCACCGCAGGGGTGTTATCAGTTGAGACGTCCATGCTTGAATGAGGACATTGACCTAGTTGTGCTGGTACTTGTTAGCTCGGTCATGTCTCTCGTACGCTCCTGGGCAGCGTGCGTTCTGTTTCGTAAGCTGGTCAAACGTTAACCAGGTGGCTAACTTGATGCCAGTGCGTAGAGCACAGGATCGCTCACCCTGGCGGTGACATGCGAAGGTGCAAGAAACGCTCGGGAAATGTATATTGTCAATAAGGGGACATGAACAGTCTTTCCTCATGTCTATGAATGTTAAGCCAGTGATTCGTGACAGATAATCGCATTTTTCATCGTTGTATGCGTAATATGGGCCACTGGAGGCTAGTGCTTCTTCGAGAATAACAGGTAGCTCAGCATAATCAATATACCCATCTAGCCAGTGAATGTCATGTTTAAAAACAGACGTTACTAGTCGACAGTCTTCTTCAGGGGGACTTTTGAAAAGAAACCACCCTTGTCTCTTGCAGTCTTGACCCACAATAGCAAGTTCCTTTATTAACCAATCTCCCTTGCTATCGATAATGTATTCAAAATCGACCACGACTGCCATGGTGGACTGTTAGCCAGTGAATGACACACTGTCATTGTAATGTTTCGATAATATATCAATTTGTGGAACACATATTTGTTCAATGTCACATGGTTTACATGGTCCAAACGTTTGACGAAACATTTTTATCACTAGACGATCATTGGAGCAAAAGTCGTCGGCGCTAAATAGGTTGGTGAACGCCTCCATAGAGTGATGTGTTGCTCGCTGCTTGACATAGAGACACGAGTAAAGGCCGCATACGTTGGAGTAGAAGCCTTGTAGACGTTTGGTGTTGTATGTCCATCGGTAGGAGTGGGCGTCGAGAAAGGCGAGCAGGTCATGATGTAGTGGGGGTAGTCCATATGAATCGAAGAACTCTCCATATCCGCTCTCTGAGAAGGTGATTGCTATCCAGTGGGATCCGCCGCGTGTATGGGCATCGTAATTGATTACGAAGATGGCGGGTAATTTAAAAAATCTAGGGAGTCTGTCTCTGGCATAAACCCCCTTGAAGTGCTTAAATGCAAGTGCGTTTTTAATCTGGAGAGAATCCATTCTAATAAATTAATGAAACGTTCCTCTTATCGTCGATAGATATGGTTTGCGTCATACACGGCATAAACAATACACGTTAAAGCGGCAGAAAGTCCGGCAGCGAACCGTAATTCAATACGTACTGTTCCACTTTGTGGAATGCTTGAATGGGACTCTATTCCGGCACTATCTGGGGTTAGATCATTTGCAAATAAGGTATAGCCGTGGTAAAACAACTCTTTCGTGATTAAATGTGCATAATTCTGATGATAGACGCCCGTGCCAGTAAATAAGGTGTGATATGCTAATGCAGTTGATTCGATATGACGAAAATCACACTGTATCGGCTCATTAACGGGCACCCCGTTTACAAACACTGCGATATTCAACAGGTCAGCATGCATGAACTGAAATGGATTGCTGGTGACACTACCCACAAAACTATCGTTCTTTACAAGGCCGAAAATAATGTATTTAGGTATCTGACCATTTATTAGATTAGGGAGATTAACTGAACTCGCTCCAGCCCCTATAGTAATATTTTTTACTTCGACTCTGTGAATATGATAATTGGCCGACGTCTTTAAAAGTGTTTTTTCAATTTCAAGGGAAAGATCTGTGTTTACTTCCACCTGCTTCACAAACAAGGTGGCATCTAGAATACGTATTTTACCCGTAGGTGTGGCTGTCTTTGAAAACATATAAAATTCAGGGCTTGATCTGTTTAGTTTTACGCGCATAGAAACATTGTTTAACATTAGTTTTGACGAATTAAATAGGTCAACGTGAATACGCCCTATGATTTCTACTGTCCTACTGTTTGCCGTAAGGGCAGCGCGTTTTTTAAAACCTGTGTTGCTATCTGTGGCACTAAGAAGCCCCGAGGCATCGTACGTATCCAAAAAAAAAAATGCATTCGCAAGATGCGTCTTGGCTGTGTCTTCAGAATAGTTTAATATTGCTTCAATGTACGCCCTATATGGATAATTGTCAGCGTTTTTGGTGATTGAAGTTTCGTTGAGTGAAATGTTTACTTCACTAAACAGAGAATTAAGCAAATAGTTGACACACCCAGGTTGGTTCGTGTCGGGGGCGGTAAAGTCCTCGCCTGACGATTTCAACTCTTTAAATTTTAACCATAAATAGACAGAAGCTAAATCACGAAAATTTTCAGGGTCGGCGGGGCAAAAAAATTCTAGCTGACTGGCATTATCTAAAGTAGTAGTGGTTTTATAGCCAACAACTCTATTTCCCCTAATGTCATTCTGGAGTGGTCTTTCAGTGAATAAATCGAGTTCTGACTTATTACACTTATTACCTTGAATACGAGTGGGAGTTGTGATGGAAGCCTTTGTGTTATAAGACTCAAGAAGATCAATCAGGAGTCCTCTAGAATTACAGGCTGAGAGAATGTCAATATTAAAGTCACCACATATGGCTAAGGATGCTTTAGGATGTTTCTTAGTTACTGCAATTAACATTTCTTCAAGTTTGTTAATAAATGTAGCAATACTGCTTTGAGGGGACCGATAAAGTGAAATTGTTACCAACTGAAATTTAGGAAGTTGCCAACAGCATCCAGAGCATTCAAATTCCTTCTCAGAGCATATTGCACTAATCTCGTGGATGGGTTGGACCTTAAGATGTTGTTTTGCTAAGATTGCTACACCCCCTCCTAGGCTTAATGATCTACAGAAAACACTGACATTAGAGTTACCCTCAATACTGAAGCTCCATAATTCCTCCGGCTTGAGCCAGGTTTCCGAGAGACAAACTAAATCAGGAGAAGTGACGGATAAAAATTCTTCAAGCTCCTCGATTTTGTTCCGGACGGACCGTATGTTTAGAGAAATGATTGACGCTGCAACATCAAGGCATGAGCTATTGTGGGGTCTGGAATGTGTGGCATTGTTTGAATTAGGAAGTGTAGGCCTAGGGTGTCTTGGTGAGTCAACTAGTCAACTAGGCTTTGATTTGGATTTTTTACTTATGTATTTAGATGACTTTAAATGAAGAGGAGGAGATCTAACATTGATGTGATGCCTGTTTTGTTTCTTCCGATAATGATCTGTAAGAATTTCAACTAACTCTCTGGGGGACCAAGGTTTTTGAATTCGAAGTTTCTGACCAAGACCCTCACTTATTATTAATTCCCGCAATTGTTGATAATTATAATTGGAAAACTTGGGTAGACCTATACCATTACTTTGGGATTGACATCTAGGACCTGGTATAGCATCCCGCCCACAAGGAGAGGTGTGGGACGTCCCAGATGATAACACCTGTGCTGGCTTCTCCTCCAATGTATGTGACAGTACTGTGACCTGGGAATTTATTTTGCCTTGTGTCTTATCTTGGCTTATCATGGTTCTTCTGGTTTGTCTAGTTCTGCTAGAGATTGGCGATACTGGTTTCAACAGCATAGCAACCTCGGCTGAAGAGTAGAGGTTTTCAAGGGCGTTAATGGAATTGATACATGATGTGACATCAGTAGGGCCAGCGATGAAGCTCGAAGTCTCGGTAAACTTGAAGTCTTTTGTAAGTGATGTGACCACTTCAGGCGTAGAATCAAACTCTGACATTACTGGTACGATGACATTCGACTCCACCGCCAATGAAGCTCGCCGGGATGTCGTATCGGTAGCAGGAATGAAAGAAATGTCCTCCACAGCTAACATCTGTACGACCACCGTTGTATTTCCCGTGTTTTGGCTTACAGGACTGTGGTGTAGGAGTTGTAGTTGTTCATGCTCATCAGATTGGAGTTTTGGCAAAGTGTCCTGTAACTGGATTGAGTTTAACTCAGGCATGGTGACAGGCAGTATTTCTGGAGCTAGGACATCGGTCAAGTCGGCGGACAGGGTGACTTGGGCCGGGGACGAGATTGCTTCAGACGGTTCAACAGCTAACAAGGTAGATCCCTCAAATACCTTATTAGTTTCCTTCATTACTCGGGTCAAAGATGTTTCGGCTGCTGCGATATGAGATTTTTCAAGGTTTTGTTTGAAAATGACCCTCCCAAATTGGGCTTTAGTCATATCTCCTATTGGCTGAATGTCTGATTTATTCTTGTTACTTGATTTTCTCTTCACTGATTGATGAAACAAGTTGGGATCAGGTGTCCATTTCATAGTGCTGCTAATTTCCTCTAACATATGGCAAAGTTTTTCGCAACCTCTCATATTTGGATGGAGACCGTCCCTAGAAAGGTCGGATGGTGGCATCCATCTGTTTGTATTAACGAATGATACCCCTAGGGTGCTGCATGCCCAATGTAAGGATGAGTTGAGCTCATCAATTTGATGACCCGGGGTATCCTTGCGGTATAAAATACCAGTAAAAGCGATTCCGGATTCTGGGTATTTTTGTTTAATCGTCCGGAGAAGCTGATAGACATTGTCCGTGATTTGTAATGGCTCGAGAGTATTCACCGAGTTGGTCCCATTGTGGATGATTACAGTTTTAGGTTGTTGGTCATCCAGAACTTGACTTTCTATTTTCCTTCGAAGCTGGTGGGGCTGGATACCTGGATATACTTGCCAGCGATATATATTCAGTGAATTTTCTCTTAGCTGCTGGCAACCTTTAAGCATGGAGTCGCTTAGAACTAGGGTATGTCTATCCCCTAGTTTCATGTCCTCATTAGACCAGGATCTACCGGACTTTATTGTGCTGGTCTTATTATGTTTATTGTGCCCACTCTTTCTACGTCCTTCCTTTATGAAACCCGGTAGTTCTGGAAACTCTTCCGGTCTAAGGCAGGGGGGCTCGGTGTGGGTACAGCTTCTTTAACGGCTAGGCTTTGGTAGTAGTTAGATATGACCATTTGGTTTGCCTGGTTTTGTCTTTTATAAACTGTCCCTATCTTTCTGGATTTTATAGGTATTGAGTGCCATTGTTCAACATTGCTTGACAGAGCCTGTGTTTGGCGGTGTGGCACAAGGCAGGGTGTTATGTTTACATTCTCTATATGTGAATCCAACATAGATATCCCTTCATTCCGCTGACTAGAAGTAGCTCGCATCAACGAACACACAGAACTTACATCTTCATGGAGTATTTTATCTGTGACTAACTGGGCACTATGCGGACCTCGAAGTTTAAAGTGATCCCTTAGAAGAGTTGGTGAAGATGTGGGAGGCCTGAATGAAAATTGCTCAATATCCTGAGTTCCACTCATTTTTTCGGCATAAGTGGGGTAGTTCGAAAGGCCAACTACCGGTACTTCAGATGAAAGATCGGTCGTATTCACTTTAGATGTAAGATTAGGCGAATTAATTGTAGGCCTAGAATTTTGGCAATGTTTTGACACATGTCCTCTCTCATAACAAGCAAGGCATGTAACGTCATCCATAGATATAAAGACCATAACCTTGACTGTATCTACTTCGAAGTGTAGTACTTCAGGAACAGCGGATATGTCTTTAAATATAACATAACCAAGTTTTCGGAAAGACTTTATGTGAGTACACGTGTTAAGTTTCGAGCCAGTTGATAAGTCACGTATTGGACCTGTTACTGTGCCATATTTAGACAGTTTTTCACACAGCATGTCATTAGTAATAAATGGAAAAACATTCGAAATAACAACCCTTGTTGCAGCCGTAAAATATTTACGTATTGGCACCTCACAGTTCTTAACAGTTATAAAATGCTCTTTAATAAGTAAATCAATGGCATTTTCATCCTTTACAAAAATGCACACTCGTCCCCCAGAGACACGAGAAGCATGAGTTATTTTATCGCCAGACACAAGGTCTAATGTGCCACGTAAGTAATCATCAATCGTTGTGTTAGGTAGGCTGTCGACTATTACAGCCAATTTAGGAGAAATAGCCATTTTGTAGTTCGAAATATTATTTAATCATCAGCTTGGAATGTAGTAGGATTAGGTTTTTTGACGCCCTGCTTGGTCAAATAACCCAATTATCTGGGAGCTGAACTTCACTCTAACTGATTCCAAGAAGAACGAAATTAAATCTACTGACCATCCAAAACATGAACTGTGCAAAACGTACCACACAGAGAGAGTGACATCCAGGCAATATCTCGACGAAGAAAAGGGAGCCTTCACAAATTAACACTGAAACTGCACCTTGAGAAAGCAGATTCTTGGTGATTTCGTAGTAGACAATATTTCCAAATGAAATCTTGATGGTTTTTCACAAATTATACCTCAAAATGATCCTTGTGATCAGTATTGTCTTTTGACACGATTAGAACATCACACATTAATACAATACCACTAAAAAGTTAAAAATAACTGTTTATAAAAACAAAATTCGGTACTAGTTGTTATTTAGGTAACCATGGCTATGGTAGCTCTGGTAGAGCGGCCATAATGTCGTTATCCTGGCTAAGGTAGTTTACGATTTCGCCACCAGAGGTCAGCCGCTTTGGTTTTAAACGCGAATAGCATGCAGTCATATCGAGCGCGGAAAGATAGGTAACTCCCTCGAACTGCTGCAACAGTTCTTCCGGTATATGTGGACTTTCCCTGTCCGGCACCAGGTTCAGGTTGCACTGACGTGCTTCAAGGCACAGACGTACTGTCTTGTCTTTCTTCATCACGACCACGAGTGGGTTGACGTACGGGCTACTCGCTCTCTCGATTACGCCCCACTCCATCATCCTGGCTAATTGCTCCTCAACGGCGGCCCGATAGGCAAACGGCACCGGGTAGGTCTTTTCGAAAGAGTTAGTCTCTTCGATAACCTTGATCGTGTGTTGGTAGCAATTGATTAGCCCAGGTCAAGTCCCGGTATTCTACCAGCAGATCTATCAGCTCGTCCTGCTGCTCCCTAGTGAGCGCACTCTAACTGCGTATTTGTTCCCTGATCTCCCGCTCGGTCGTTTGGTCTGGGTCTACGCCCACTTCTTCCGTCCTGAGCAGACGTAACGACGCCTCCCTTACCGGTCGATCTTCTGAGTCGATCGTCATCGAATCCACCGACAGATCAGCTGCCGTGGATGCTACCTCATGCATATTAACGAGTGACGGGTCGACGACCCGATAGTTCACCATCAATTGTCGTTTCGCGAAGCACATAGTAACTTGATATTTGTAGCACCAGTCGATGCCTAAGATTAGCTTGCGGACGAGATCCGTCACCACTAGACAAGTTATCTCCATAATCTGACTATCAATACATAACTCCAGGTACACCTGCTTAGTGACACGCTTACTGCGCTTACTCGTGGCGCCCACGATGGTCACCCCTACTACCGGCAGGATAAGTAACTTCGGATCCTTAGCACGCAGCTCCTCGAAGAGTACCTCGGACATACATGTAACTTCGCTTCCCGTATCGAGAAGGGCGGTAATCACCGTACCATTTACCCCGACTGGCACTCTACGCATGGTGGGAGAGAGCTTCTTTTATTCTCTTCTTCCTCATCGTCTTCCGCCAACAACTCTTGCCTATGATCGGCGAAGACCGTGGTCACACTTAGCGGGATAGTCATTGTTGTCGGGCACTGGGTGTTGTTCCAGGCCAACCGCTATTGGTTTCCCGCACCTGCATTATTAGGTGGCAGTCCGCCGCTTGCCGTGTCCACTCGTATCACCTGCGCCTGCACGCGTTGAGACGTGGCGCCTTGCTCTCCTCTCTCGTGGTGCGCCGGACCGGTGCGCAGTGGCTCGCGGTTTCTCTCACCTCGATCGCCGCTCCTGCCTCGTTCGCCCACGTGGTTCGGCTGCGCGGCTGCATGCCACAGCCTTCTCCACCTCCGCGCCCTTGCTCGTTCGAACCTCCGTTACGGTACCGGTCCCTGTATTTGAACGGCCTGTTGCGGTCAAAACCTTTTCCCGATGAGTGGGTAGGATTATTGCCTTCTCGATAGTTCTCGCTAGTTGGTTGATTTTCGCCCGAGACAGCAAGCTTGATGTTTTCATTTTCCATTTGCACACATATGCTAACGAGTTTTGACGGAGTCTTCGGAACGTAACAGTGCAGCTGTAACTGCCTCGCGGAAGTGACCTCGTAGATTCGGCGCAAGTATATGGTCGTCTATGGGGTAGGTCAAATAGCTGTTCAACTTCATCAGTCTAATACAGTATGTAGACATAAGCCCTAGTCCCGGTCCATACTTTCCGTTGCATATGTACTGTCTCAGCTGTCCCTGCTCTACCAACCCCTAGTACTTTTCCAATAGAGCTTCCTTTAGACTTTGGAAGTCGGTCAGATCGATCTCTCTGAGCCAGGTAAGTACTGGTCCGGAGCAACACTGAGCTGCTAGGTTAAGCTTAGAACCCTCACTCTCGCGATATGTCACAAAACGCTTTTCGAGTATATTCAAAAACTCCTGCGGGTGCATTCCTGCCTTCGTGTTATTAAAACATATACCCTCTCATGCAAGTTTTTCGCTGACATATTTCTCTTGTTTAGCGTAGGAGTGCTCGTCTACTATGGGTATGCTGACCCCAGTTTCTGGGCTGGATACTCTCTGTGCCGCCCCCAAGAGTTCCGTCCTCACCGTCGCGACGCGGGCCTCTAGCTCCGCCCTAATCCTTGCCTCGTCAGCTGCCCCCAGCTGTCCGCTAGCCCTACTGCGTTCCCTATCTTCATCTGCCATCTGGCGTCCTACCGTATCTAATCTTTCAGTCAGATTATTCACATTACTGGCGATTTGCGCTAGCGTTACTTGCGTTTCCGTGGTGGTATGACGCACACCACTCTCCACTACTGACAAAGCGCGTTGCTGTGCTATCTCCAACTGGTCGGTGCGTTCACGCTCATCCCGTACCCGGGCATTTATTGCATTTAGTTCTGCGCGGACATTACTCTCTAGCTTGCTGACTGTTCCAGTCTGCTTCTCGGCTCGCAACCTTCTCGTGGTTTGGCCCGTGATTAGGGGAGTTTATCTCCCTAAAACTAATGTGCGAGCTCTGGGTCGTCGTCGGGGAATTCCCCTTCCCTTTGACTACCTCCCCGACGACGACGACAATGACAACACGGACGGATTACACAGACGGAGACGACCACGACGTGGGGGAACCTTTGCCCTCCCCATATGCTTGTGGCTGGTTCTGACCAGCACAGGCCTGTCTTCCCCTTGTCCCCCCGCGTCATCCCTTACGTCCCTCCCTTCGTCTCGATTAGCCAAGTTGCATAAATATGAGACGTAAAGCAATATCCAGTTAATTAATTATTATCGGCTAACTTCTCGACTGACTTGACCACTTGGTCCACCCGTTTCCCTAGGCCGGTCGCCTGTACTTCTAGGTTGTCTCTCGCCACACCAGCCTGAGCCTTTATCTTATTATTAATTTGATCGTAGCGCACTGTTTGCTCGTTGCTGTATTGGGTTCGCTAACCGTCCATAGCCGCCCAACGCGCATCACGCTCTGCGTCTGCCTTCGTGTACCGCGCGCAGACAAATGTGCAAAATCAGCATGCGAAAAGGACAGCATAGACTGTCAGCTTATCATTCCATTAGACTGATCCAGACCAGATGTCTGTGTGACAGCACGATTCTGTTTGACACGGTTCTCAAATAACACCTTATTGTAAAGTGGCTCATACAAACGTTATTGGCATTTCCAACAATTG
>JAMZAV010018574.1:0-17553 GCA_024449915.1 Sweltsa coloradensis
CCGGAAAGAACAGTTGGCATCAGCCAGAAGGTTGATTGTAAGTGTCGTACGAAAATTTACGATTTTAATTATGATCTGGTAAAAGGTGATAAGTTACGTTTGATTGATTGATATTGCTTAACGTCTCGTATTAATTCACTTAAGGCTATTCGAGCCGATGAGTGGTGATAGATGTGGGTGAAATATGAATGAAAGGAGGAGGGGAATCCACGGTACCGGAACGTAGCCTACTCCTTTCGAAAAGTAACCCTGGGGACGAACGGTTTTACGTCCCATCCGAAAGGACGGTGTAACCTTGACAGGAATATAGGCTCATCTACTAACCCGGACTGTTGAGAAGACGTCGAGGAAAACGAAGCCGTTACACTAGCTCTCGAACCCTCCATCTGCTCTAACCAGCGGTATACGTGTGTTTCAGGGCAGAGCGTTTACCCACTCTACCCCTGACCACGCTCGAAGGTTGCTTAACTTCGGTGTTCAAGTGTCACCCGGCTAAGTGACCTCGGCTAAACTGCTGGCTTACGTTTTAATATCTCACACATTTCGTGTTACTATGTAAAGATTGTTATCAATGTCAACTCACCATCAGCATACAACTCGGCCCAGGCGTACCTCCAGCCTCCATTCTCGGGCCGAACGCGACATGCGACTATCCATGTTTTAAACCATTTCACATCCAGCGAGATTCCACACCTTCCGGTCCACAGACCCCGTCCTCTGTAGCCGTAGTAGCTTAAACCAGGGTTAAAGTGTGCAAGATCGGGCTGGGACTCAGACCCCATATTTAAATCGAGCACCGGGCCAGCCTCTGAATTGTAGTCCCACCAACTGAACTGGCAACCGGCGAGAGCCACGTCAGCGGTGCAGGTGAAGGAAACAGTTTGGTTGCTTTTAAACACATGCCGGTGTTCCGGACTCATGACCAGGCTGAAGGACGCGACACCTGGAGATAAGACAACACCATTGTAGGATTCATACAGACATCACAGGCTTACCATGATAGTATTAAATCAATATTTTAAAGATGGTTAGATAGTTATAATATTAATTGTCAACCATTTCCGCTCAAGTTTTCTGCTTAAACAGATGGCGCAGTATTCTAAGACCCTGTCTCCTAAGCCCCTGAACCTTTTTTCGCCTTCTTAGCCCCTGTGACCGACGGTTGTGCTACACGGTGCTCAGCGCGTTTTGAAGACAAATTCGACCTGGCTTTAAGAGACTAAGCGTACTGGAGGCGCAGGTGTGTGGTCGGCGGTGTACAAGTTAGCACTTCAAATTGGTAGACATTTTGATTGATTACTTTGGTAACCAAGGTAACCTAGGGCCTACCACAGTTCATAGTAGCAAAGTTTAACCTGCTAGTAGTGGTTATAACAATCAAAATGGCGAATAGGCTCAAACAAACAAACACGATCGTGGACGTGCTGTTCCATTTGAGCTAGACCTCCTTCTTCTATGGCCCTGTCTCCTAACGTCCGCACGATTACTGTCCCCCACTGAAAATCAGTTATATAACTGAGTGGGTAGACTCTAAATCCAATTAATTTATTATTTATTATTATTTCTTTTGTTCTGTACCACAAAACGATGAATGCAAGTGAGATCAAATTACATAGTTTTAAAAGTGTATACTTCCCGGGTTGCAGTCTCTTTTTAAAATTTGATAATAATGATAGTTAATTTGGGTTATTAGGTAATTGTGCATTAATACTGACCACTGCCATTTTGTTATGTTTCAGCATATTATTGATTGAAAATATTTGTAAGAACAATGGTAAACCATGTTAAGAACACTCGCAAAGTTAAAAAAAAAAAACACATAAGATAACCTTAAAGAAGTAAGTATATAGCCTTTTACAGTCGGAGGTTTTTGGGGTTAAAACACACAGGTAAAAAAAAAACCCATACAAAACCTTTTAAACATTTCTATTTTAAATATAATGGACTCTCACCCGAAAAGGAGTTTGTGTCTAAAAAGGAAACGTCATGGTTTTGTATTTTTTTTGAACACCCCCCCCCCCCTAACCCCCTCCAGCACTGTTTATTGTAAGGTTCAATTGGGTTTTTAGGGTTTTGGCTAGGTCAATTTTTAGTTATGCGAGTGCTCTTAAAAGTTGGCATAATAATAAGCTAAAAACACGAGGAAATAGCCGTGGTCAGTGGTAAATGCACGATTACCCGTTATCATTTCTAATCTGAATAGCGTAATCTTGATCCATGAAAAGTGAAGAGGCTTAGAAGATAATATGAGTGCGGGCGTTTTGAGACAGGACTAAGAAGATTTTTATTAGTCTCTTAAAGGCCCGTCGAGGTTTTTCTTCTAAAGCCCGCTTGCCAACGTGTAGCACAACCGTTGGTCACAGGGGCTTTGAAGGCAAAAAAAAGGTTTTAGGGGGATAAGGGGGAAAAGGCCCTTTAGAAGTCGACCCCAAAACAGTTTTTTAGGAAATTATTAATTTAACGAAATACGCAAGATCTTTTGCTTAAAATTAGTCGCATCAAGTTTATCACTAAGTTTTTAGAATTGTATAGGGGGAAAATCACGGTCCCTGTAGACTGGCCATGTTAACAGCAGGAACATGTATGAAGCCATAACTTAAATCACTTAACAACGCAAAAGTCTCAAAAGCGGGGAACGAAATTAGTCAAAATGTAAATGCTTTTTTTTTATGAAAAATGTCATCTCTTCAGCGTTGTTATGACCTAGACACCGTTGACCTGATTGAAAGGGGCTGTGACTCGAAGCATTTTTCTAAAAAGCAAAGCCACGTTTTTACAATCAAATCAAACAATTCATTTCAAAAAATAATTTTAAAAAATAAACATAAAACACCAAACATGGGGAAATTTAAAACCCGGGTCTAGGCAGCTTGAATAAACTAGACTAGACTATGCCCAGAAATTTTGAGCCCAAACTTTATTGAGGTGGTTTGTAGTGCTTTTATAGAGGAATGCATGGTGAAGGATTTTAAGAAAACCTCGCATTAGCAGGAGCCCCGAAAAAAATTTCCCGTTCAGTTGAAATTTTAATTTGTTTTTGTATAAAATATCCCCAATTTCGACTTGGGAGTAGGTTAACTTTTCATAAACTCTGGGCGACACCGGGAAAAAGTCCCAACTCCGCTTGCTGATGAGGTGCCCGAGGCATCAGAAAAACCGTACTCCTGCTCTGACCGTCAAAAAAATTTAACACGGGGGAAAGTCACCCCAGGTTGCAATGATTCCCCTTTTCAGGGTAACAATGGGATTTGGAGAAAGGTAAAACCGAAGGGAACGTCAAAGCTTAAGCTATTTTATTTCGCCAGTCTTTTTATCAGTTGTTATTTCCAGTATAGCGAGGCGATCACGCGATAATACAATAGGCAAATATTTAAGTATTAACTATTAACTAAATATATGTAATTAAAAGTGAACCCAACTGCTCTCGATTCAAAGACAGGCGCAATCTACGTATCCATTCTCGTATAATGACATGTGTTCGGAGGACTTGGTAAAACAGTTGCGGCCCGGGCCCCTTGACAACAGCGACTAAGTTTTTATAAATAAGTAAATTTAAACTGTCTTGGGTTTGGGAATATTTTTATAATTATGTTTCAATATTCGAAAAGTTTCAATTTTTTTCACAGGCAGACATTTACAAAAATACAAACATTGAACAAACAATAACCCCAGCATTGGGGTGAAAAAAAATGAAATGAAAAAAATGAAACTTTTCGAAATATTGCAACAACCACTTTCACTTTTTTCTCAGGCAGACATTTACAAAAATACAAACACTGAACAAACAATAACCACAGCTATGTGGATGAAAAAATTAATTGATGAAATAAAAAAAGTGAAACTTTTCGAAATAATGCAACATAATTAAAAACTTATTTCCCACCTAAGAACAGTGTTCCTAAGTTCAACTAATTTATAAATATCATTTACTTGTTCTACTAAAGTTTCTTTTGAAATGACCTAAGCCAGTTCACCGAACACAACAAGATGCAGGCTTGATTACATCTTGGCTGGCTATCATGCTAGTGACATCAGGGGTTGGATGATAAGGAGGGCTACTCAAGGAAAAGCAGTCCCCGACGGTTTTTTTTGTTTTGGCCTATTCCATTTTGAGGTTATAACCACTACTAGCAGGTTTAAAATTTGTACAATGAACTGTGGTATGCCCAGGTTACCTTTGGGTTTACCAAAGTAAACAATCAAAATGTCGCCAATTTGAAGTGCTAATTTGAACCCCGCCGACCACACACCTGCACCCCATACGCCAGTAATTATAACTCCATGGGGACAGTTGCCGGGAAAAGTATCACGTGCATAGATAAAAACCCCTATAGAGGCAGATAAACATGCAGTCTCCAATACCTCCGCACAGGCGCGAGCGAGAAATTTTGGCGAGTAAATCGACCCAATTAAAGATGGCGATTTGACTTTTTGTTTTATTTTTTTAATGCAAAAAAGTATTTTACGGTTGTTTGATATGGTTTTAGTTTTGTGCGCAGGATTAACAAACAAAAACAACAAAAGTTATTGCATAAGGGTTTTTAGTAATTATTTCGGTTTAATTGCAGAATGCTAACTATAACCCCGGCGGAATTTAAGAACTTTTTTGGGCTAAAAATCGCCCCATTTACAAAACATGCAAACGGAATTTTAAAGATGGCTTCTAATTGCAGGAAGGGACCATGACTGTTAATTAGCCTATTAGGGGCATTCCGAAATTCGCTACAGTCGCCACAGCTGGGGCGACAATATGGGGGCTGTAGCGCTCTAATTTCGGAAGGGCGAGGGGGTTTTTGGGCGTTTTTACAAATGGCCGACGGTGAATGTGTCAATAGCTTTTCATAAAATTATATTTTTATTCTAGTTCCGACGGGGGAAAACACTAATTTTTTATTTAATATCGAGCGACACTAGTAAAAAAAGGTTTTTTTGAAAGTGGAAACCATTGTACTTTTTGAGCCTTTCAAAAAAAATTTTCAACTTTCCCGAAATTTGGCAGTGGCGTTTTTGTAGCGTTTTTGACCACCAATCACGTTACCATAGTAGATTCCCATAATGCCCCAAATCGCTACAAGGTGCTGGCGAAAAACCCCCAGCGAGTGTAGGATCTGTGGCTGTGTTTGAACTGCGTGACATGGCGCTCCAAGTCATTTCGGGGCTAGGGAAACGCTACAAGCGCCCAGTAGCGGTTACGGAACGCCCATAGATGTTCAATATCTTTTACGGGTAGCCTCGCTATACCACCACTCCCACGCAGACAAGACGAAGACGACGACGACAAAGACGAAGCGAAGACGAAGACGAAGACGAAGACGGGAAAACGAAACGAAGACGAAGACAAGACGAAAAACGAAGACAAAGAAAACGAACGAAACGAAGACAAGACGAAGCGAAGACGAAGACGAAGACGAAACGAAGACAAGACGAAGACGAAGACGAAGACGAAGACAAGACGAAACAAAGCCCCCCCGATGAACGGGGTATCGAGACGATGCAGTCTCCTTCAATGGGGGGGTTTTTCCCTCATAAAACCCAACGAGGGTAAATAGCGGGTAGACCCGGGCGGAGTCCCAAAGTGCCCCGGAAAAAATTTTGTAAATTTCTTTAAATAAACGTAAAAAGGAACCGGAAACGCCCGTATCGCGGCGGGGCGGACCGATTCTAATTTGTAGGGGGAAAACGAGGTTTCAATCTACGGGGTTTTTCCAAACCACGAGTTTATTACCTCCCCCGCCAGGGCTTCAAGCCGCGCGCATGCGCGATTTTGTCTCATTATAATTCCCGTTTAAATTTTTTATTTTATGCTTAACTATTAAATTTTTGTGGCATTCGGTTACTTAGTTTTAAATGTAAAACTGGATGTGTAGACGATAAATAAACATATCCTCGAGGGCCACGAATATAAAGTTTGGAGCACGCTTCCCCCTTTCCCTTACTCTCAAGTCTCTCTTAAAATTTCACCCCGGAAAACCCACAAAAGTTTTTCAAGGTTAACTCAGGGTTGAGGTGAATTGGGGAAATTTTGCCCCTTAAACAGCCTTTGGGCATGGGGTCAAAAATTCCTCAAAACACGATAAAGGTGAGTTTTTCCCTTGGGGAGAACCTAGATTTTAAAATATGGTACCCCAAAATGTGCATTACGAAAAAATTTTTATATTTGAGATAGTTACCAAAACCCACACTCCCCAATATTAGGGTTAATGCCTTTAAATTTTTTTAAAAAGACCCAAAAACCCCTGAAAAATAAATTAAAAGATATGATTGATATAAGATTTCAGAAATAACAAAATATTTTAGGATTAGGGTGTCCCTGATGACACCCCTTAAAGAACTTTACAATTTAAAAAGGTCCAGTATTAAAATATCCATATGGTCTCGTGGCGAATAAAAAACTACGGGCCAAACCCAGTTCGTACTTGGGTTTCAGAAAACCGTGTGTAAATTTGTTTTATTTTTTTATAATTTTGTATATCAATTTTTATGACATGTCAGGAGCATTTTTTTCAAATAATCATAAAGTTGCATATTTTGAATAAAATAACCAGTCAGATATTTTTTTTTTTGTAAATGTCCTGTAAAAAATAATTTTCCATTAAAATATAAAAAAAAATTTGAAAATAAAAATCGTTTAAATTTAAAATTTTTTTATACCATTTTATTTAAAAAATCTGATTAAAAAAAAGAGGGGAAAAATTTGCAGTACCTTTTTAGTTAGTTCCCACTAAAATGAAAATAAAAATTTAAAACTAAAATGTTTTGGAGGAAAAAAAAAAAAATAATAAAAAGTTATACTGATTCTTGAAAATGCCATAAAACAAGTTCACGTGAAAAGTAATTCGAAACCCTTTTCCTAACCATACAAAAAAATGTTTTATGCAAAATTTTCACAAATTTAGAGAATATTGCTTAAAAATTTAAATTAAGATTACGTTAGACGCTGTCATTCTTTTAGGTTGTAAGCTGCAAAAAAATAATTTTTTCAAAAAAGGGTTTCTAAAAATAACATAAGAATAAAGTGCAGTTTTTTTATTGATTCTTAAACATCTCGATTCATTTTCGAATAAATATAATTTTATTTTAATTTCCTTCTACTGATTTCACCACAATAAGACGAGCCCTTATTTCAGCTGCAACTCAATAGTGGGTTATTTTTAATCGTTCATATTGGTGTTTTGAAGAGGAAAAAAAATTTGGTCCCCCAAACACATTTTAAACTTGAGTAAAAATACTTGCCCTTGGGCTTTTTAATAATCTTTTTAAAAACGGGCATAAATTTACTTTTTTTTAAAAGTGGGTCGGGATAGATACAATTAAAACCATTGCATTTACAATTTTTGGGTTAAAATTTTTTTGATAAACTATTGCAAATCAAACTCGAAAACGTAGGGGGACCTTCCAACAAAATTTGGAAGTCGGGCAAAGGCCCCCCTGGCCTGCCCCCCCGGGCCACAGTATTTCTTTCCCTTTTTTTGTTGGGTTCGGGGGCACTCCAGCGTTGAAACCCCCTGCCCTTCTCTCCACCCATCGCCTGAAAGGTTTTAAATTTTGGGCTTTTTTTATAGGATATATTGCCCTTTTCCCTGTGACGGGTTTTCCCACTCGATTTTCGGATGCGTGATAAATTTAAACAGGTATAATAAATAGTGATTGCGTGGCTCAAACTGGCAGCACAGTAAAAACAGTGCTAGACGCGCAGCCCCAGTGGGTTTCTAAAAAAACGGAAGGGTTCCCTTTTTTTGAAGTACCCCGCACAAGAAACTGCAGTGCAGAAAAAAAAATGGGCCCCCCCAGAAAATTTTAAAAGCATGATATTAATTTTTAAGGGTAAACTTGAAAAAATTTAAGACATTTCAGGGTTTTTTTCTCAAAAATGGTTTTAAAACAAATGAATTTTTCCCTTTTGGCGGAATTTTTAAAAAGCCATCATCTACCCTGGGGCCTTTAAATCATCGACCCTTTAATTACAAGCTATAAATTTAAAACTAGGAAACGCTAAAGCCCCGGGGCTTTGTTGAGCGACACCGGTACTTTGCAACAACGACCCGGTACAAAATTCCCATAATGTTACATCCCAAATAAGTTTTTTAAGGTCTTAAACCGATTCAGCTGAAAATTTTTTAAAATGGAGAGATTTTGTACTTTTTGGGACCCTCCCCAAAAATCATAACGATGGAAATTTTTTTTTTTAATTTTTTAAAACCCAACAAACCCCCGGATATTTTTTCCAAAACTAAATAGCAACCCGCCTAGGTGGTAGGGAACTTTGTTTTGAAAAATTTCGGGTTCGATCAGAGAAACGGTGCCCCCCCTGTTTTCAAAGGGCAATAACAGAAAAAAAGAAAAAAAGAAAAAAAAAAAAAAAACAGACATTCGAGCAAAAAGAGTAAAGGGGAGACGCCCGCAACGCGCGCTAAAATTACAAAAAATAATTTTTAAAAAACAACGCTCACATTTAAATGTACTAAAGAGTAAAAAAAAAAATTTTCGCCCCCCAAATTTTTGCCTTATGGGGCCCTACTCGGAAAAAAAAGGGGGGGGCGTTTTCCGCAAATTGCCCATATTTTACAAAATTTTTGTTTTTCAGGAGGAAAAGGGCCAAACGTTTTTTATTTTCCGAAAAAGGGGAAAAATTTTGTTTTTTCCGAAAATTTTTTTTTTACTTTTAAGTACTTTTAAATAGGGCCGTTTTTTAAAAAAAACTTATTTTTTTTCATGAATTTTAAATTTAGCCTTTTTTACTTTGGAGGACGGGGTTCCAGTACTGTACTGAAATTTTTAAGTAGGGTTTTCCAATTTCCTTGACGAGTTTCCCTTTGTCGATCCCCAAACTAGAACTGAACTGACATTGGGGCCAGCATGGGACGCCATTTTAGGGCCCCGATTGCTCAAAATCACTGTACATAACCCTACTTTTATGTCTTTTTCGTAAATACGGGTAGGATTGAAGGCCAGGCCTGGGGCGTGTATGTTTTCAAACATTTGAATTTTGGACCCCAAACAACAAATTTAAAAACATACAACATTTTAAAACTTTTTATTGACATTTGCAATTAGGCTGATTTTTTCAGTTGGGTTTCCCCTCAAAAGGGAAAGCCTGTTTACATGGGGTTAATTCATACGGTTTTTCCGGGTTCGGTCCCCCCCTTTTCGTCGGCCCAAACCCCCAACCGGTTCGGAAACCTGTTTTTCCTTGTTTTTTTAAAATTGGGGGTATTTGAGCCCAAAAAACCCCGGACTAAACCCCGTACTCAGTCCCCCCCAAATGTAAAAAAGGGGCTTTTTTATTCTTTTTAGTCTTAAAAAATGTTTTTAATCGAATTATGTTTAAAGGGCCCCGCGCCCCGAATTTTTTGCATCTCTTTTGGCCCCTTCCCCCTAGCTGTGATAATTTCCCATATAAAGTTTTTGTTTGATTTATTTAATTAGGGCAAAATTAAATTTGTTTCACTATATTTTAAATGTAAAAATTTTAATTCATATATTGCCCCATCAAGATTTAAACGCCCCTTTTTGTAAAAAAATTTTCGGGCCTCGATCGGACTTTGGGGAAGTGGGTGAAATTTTTATTCCATTTTAAAACCCCTGTTTTATTTATTATAAAAAAAAATTTTTTTGATTAATTAGTGAATTTTTTTAATTTTGGGGTCTATTGCCCCACAAGAAAAATATGACTGTGTGAAAAATTTCAGCCGACCCGGGGCCCCATTGGGAAGTGGGTAAAATATCGTTTCCCCCATAAAAAACCCTTTAATTACAAAATTTATGATAAATTAAATTTTAATTTAAATTAGTGAATTGTTAATTGATTCACTTTTTGTAAATAAAGAATAGTATGTTTTAAAAATTTTTCACCCTCGATTGGAAATTAAAAAGGGGGGAAAAATTTATCGTTTTTATGGGTATCCGCCCAACAACAGACGGGCCCAGACAAACACTTAAAACCCCTAATATAACCCCGTTTTTAAAAAGGAGGTGAAAAAGCTCGCAAAAAAATTTCTTTAGTTTCCCCCCAAATCATTTTTTTAAATTTTTAGCCCAACTCCCAATATCAAATATTCTTTTTTCCGGGGAAAAAAAAGAAATTTTAATTAACTTTAAAAAGCAAACTGACATTTTCAACCCCCCGCCTGACACTGGGGGGGTTTACTGGGATACTGAGCGGAAAAAACCCCTCCACCCAACTTCGAGTTACTGAAATTCCCGGGGCCAAAAATTTAAAGGGGAAGGGCCCCAAGCACACTGCTGACAGCAGTTAAGGGAAAAACGGTTACAGTAAAAAAAATCTGGCAATTTGGGTTCGGGTCGCCCCAGCAGCCCAACGGAACGAAAAACCATTGGGTGGGGGAAAACTGTAATTTGGGGAAAGGGGGGAATTTTTTTATAATGTATTTTCGGGGGAAAAGGGTACACAAAAGTAAATATAAATAAGATTTTTGGGTCCCCCTCAAAAAAAAGATGCATTTTTGCCCCATGAAAGACTCCCAATTCCCCAAAATCGAAGCCCCAATTTAAAATTCAAACTTATTTGGGTTTTTACTTTAATACATACTTAAACACCAAAAATTTTTTTTCGCACTTAAAAAATACCACTCACTAGAAAATTTAAATACAGTTTTTGTTTTAAAATGGGGGTTTTTTCTAAGAATCCCGGCCATACACGGGGGTTTTTTGGGACCAATGGGGGACCCCTTTATAGAGCGGAAATTTTTAATTTAAAGAGAATTTGGCTTAAAAATCATTTTTAGCCTCTTTTAGGGAAACAAATAATGTAACCCTATTTAAACCAAAAAAAATTGTGAAATATTTTTCCCCCGACCCCTCTGTAGCCCAAATCCATGCCCAAAAATTTTCCCCTTACCCCTTTTGGATGGTGGGGTTATCCCCCGAACAACTTCCCCCTTTCATAACATCGCTCTCTTTCCCCGGGGGGTTAAATGTTTGGCCAGGTGCCCACCTTCCTCTGCGCATGATTTGCAGGGGCGAGGGGGCCCATTTTTGTGGGCTCAATAGGGGAACTTGTAATGGCCGAAACCCCCGGGAACAATTTCGTAACCCTTTGGGGGGCCCTTTTCCGGCGCTTTTAGTGCAGCCCCTGTGTAGAGGCGGTGGGGCCGGGAAAAATACGTTAATAATATATTTTAAAAACCCCTAAGAAAGGCTAAAAACCCGTTTTCTCCAAAAACCCCCTCACAGGCCCGAGGTAGAAAATTAAATTGAAGGCCCAATCTAACCCCCTTCAAAATGGCGATTTTTGGGGTTTTTTTAAAATTTTGCTTTTTTTTTTTTGTTTTAAAAAAAGTAAATTTTCTGGGTTGTTTGATTGGGAAAAGGAAAATTTTGTAATCATTTGGGGGTTTGTCCCCAATATGCTCACCGTCAAAAAACCGGGGGCCCTCTTTTAAAAATTTTGGGCTTCAAATTGCTTCCCCCCTCTCCCTTAAAAATTCAAAATGTAATTTTTTGATGGCTTCAAATTGTCCCCGGAGTGGCCCCCAAAACCCGGGGGGCTAGCCCCACTATAGACGTTTTTTTTTTAATTTTCAATGACGTTAAAAAGTATTTTATATTATACCCTTTTTTTTTTAAAGGGGGTTTTTGATTTTTTTGTATCAAGCTAAAAAATTTTTTTGTGCCCTTTTACCCTCTTTTTTCCCCATTTTCAACCCCAAAAATTGGAAAAAAAGTCGCTTTTTGCTCTTTAAAATTTTGCCCAAAATTTTTCAACAGAGCCCCAACCGATTTTTTCCGGGAAATTCCCCCCCAAATTTTCCCCGGGAAACTGGGACAAAAAAAACCGCTTATAAATTTTTTTTTAGACAGCCTAATTGGGTTTTTTTTCTGAACAATTAAAAAATTTTTAAATTTTTAAATTTAAAAAAAAATCCCTTTTTTTATTTCCCAAATAATTTTTTAAGTCCCGTAACCCCTTTTTAAGAATTTTTGATTTTTAGGACAAAAAAAATTCTCAAAAAAAAAAAGATTAAGATATTTAAAAAGGGTTTAAACAACCTCCTTCATCCCGGTTTTTTTTTTACAGTTAAAAAAAATATGACAAAAAAGAATGGGGCCCCTTCAAAAAAAAACAAACTATGCCCTCCCCAAAAAAAACAAATGCACCAAATAAACAAAAAATTTTAATAAATGCCCGGGTGTAAATTTGTTATTAAAAAACCCTAAAAAAAAATTTTACAAAAAAAAAATAAAAGGGCACCCTTTTGGGTCTAATAGTTTCAAAAACCTTTTCCCAAAAAAACCCGGAAAAACAATGCTTAAAGGGGGGGACTTAAATTTTTACTTATTTGTAAAAAGACATCAAGGGAGCCCCCTTTAAGGTTTTCGTTTATGTGGATTTGGCCCTTTATGAAAGATGATGGATAAATTTTTCCAAACCAAAAATAAAGTGATTCTTTTTAAACATGCTCCCGCTATCCTAGAAAACATCATACCCTTTTTGGTGGGGTAACGTTTTTTCTTTTTGCTCCTTTAAAACCCAAACCCCAAAAGGTCTCTTTGGTTTCCCACCAATGTACGGGGGCAAACCCCCCCCATTGGGCTAGGTTTTTGAATAAACAGCATTTTTGGACATTAAAAGGAATTTTTATATTTGGGTTTAAATAAACTGTTAATATTTTTTTCTTAGGGTATAAAGGGGATTGGAAAAAAAATTTCGAATCCCAAAAAAGGAAAATACAGTTCCCGGGGGGCATATCTGAAGAATACTTCCCAATTTTAAATTTTAAAAGCATGAAATTTTGGCGGCTTGTCGTATTTTTTAAAAATTATTAAAAAGTGTTTTGCTAAAAAACTTTCAAGTGTGTTTTTTTTCAGGTTTTTTTTGGGACCAGTGATAAATAAATAATCCCTTAAAAAATTTTTGTTTTTGTCTTTTTTCCAAAAATTTTTTTTAGGTTTTGTGACCAAAAATGTCACCAAAAAAATATGTTTTTAACCTCCCAAAAAGTACTCAGCAAGCTCCCAAATACCCTGTAAGAAACCCAAAAAACAATCAAACCCCGTTAATAATTGAAAAAAAACTGATTTTTTGGGGGCCCCCACTTTAATTTTTGGGGGGTTTTGATTTAAAAAAAATTTTTTTGAAACCTTTAAAATTTTTATTCGTACTTGAAAAATACGGCTAAAAATTTAAAAGAATAACATATGACCTAATTTTTTTTAAAAATTTCCCGGCCCTGTTTTTGGGCGCCATTTTGAATTTTTAGGGGTTTTTCCCAGGAAAATTTTCGATTGGCTCTATTTCCTTAAATCATCAGTAGGGGATGTCCCCCATCATCAAAGCCAAAAATTTTATCTTTTTTACTAAAATTGAAAATATTTCCCCTGGATATCTTTTCCCGGTAAAACCGCCGACTTTGGGGAAAAACCGGGCCCATTTTTTTTGGGCAAATTTTTGGAAAAAGTTAATCAAAAACTACTGTTTTCAGAATTAGCGGTGGGAAAAAAAAACCTGATGAAGGGGGGTTTTAAATTTAAAACCTTTTAAATATCGGAATTAAAAATCGTAAAAAAACTTTTTTTTTTATTTTTTAGGGAAGGGAAAAGTCCTAAAAAACAAAGATTCCCTTTAAAACCCCACCTACTATAAAAAATTTTTTTCATCATTTGGGTGAGCGTAGCGAGCGAAAACCCAAGATTCCATTCCCCTACAACTGGGGGAAAAAAAACCCCGGAAAATTTTTTATTCCCTTTTTTTTTTGTATTTTTTTTTTCCCCGTTTTTAAACACGAAATTTCCCGGCCCAAAACCCGATACTCCGATTGGGGAAAGAAATTTTATGGGGGGACCTTTAAAAACTCTGAAATTTTGAACCGCCAAACCGTACGAAAAATTGTTCAAAAAACTACTTTCTCTTGAAAAACGCAATTTTTTCGATTTTTTTTTTGTTTTTTTTTTTTTTGTTTTTTGGGTTTGGTTTTTTGGGGTGTTTTGGGTTTAAAAAGATTCCCCGGGTAAACCGATACCCAATTACGATTTAAAATTTTTTGGAAGGGCCTTTTTAAATTTTTTGGAAAATTAAACTGCCACCTTTTTTTTGGGGCAATCGAAAAAAATTTTTTCTCATGAAAAAACGAAATTTTTAAAATTTTTTTTTTTGATTTTTTTGTTTTTTTTTTTGTTTGGGTTTTTTTTGTGTTTTTTTTTACACGATTCCGGCTTTAACCCCAGCCCCCAATTGCGATGAAATTTTTTTTGGAAAACCTTTTAAATCCCCTTTTAACTTAAAAAATGCCACTTTTTTGGGGGACAAAACGAAGAAATATTTCCATGAATATCGTACTTTCACGATTTTTTTTTCGGGGATTTTTGTGCGATTTTTTTCGTTTACATTGGGGCCCCTTTTGACCAAAAAGGGTGGGCTAAAATGTTTTTATTTCACATGGACAATTTTAGGGAAGGTTTTTTGTTTTTTGCTTTTTGGAAAAAAAAAAATTTTAAAAAAATTTTGGCCCGGAAATTTTTTAGAAAAAAAGGGGTTTTAAATGAGGTTTTTTTTTGGTTTTAAAAAAAATTTAAAAATTTTTAAAAAGAAACTTGACAACAATCACCTCAAAGCATTAAAAAAGCACTTGCCCAAAAGGAAAAAAGGGGCCTACAAAAAAATAAAAAATTAAAAACCCCTTTATCCACAAAGCGGCGGGGGGCTAAAAAACGTTTTTCCTAGTTTTTTTTTAAAACCATTTAATTAAAGGTTTTTACGAAAAATTTGTCCGAAAAATTCCGTACGAAATTTGGAAAATTTTTTTTTTTATGTTCCCCAAAAATTGGGGTTTTTTAAAAACAGTCCCCCAGCCCCTAATCTAAAAAAAATAGATTCAAAATTTTTTGTTCCTGTGCCTTTTAAAATTTTTTAAAACCTTTTTTTTTAAACTGTATTTGCAAAAATTTTTCGTGGTTTTTTTTTTATTTTTTTAAATAGGTTTTTTTTAACGGATTATTTTTTGGGTTTTTTATAGATAAGAGAAACAACCAAACCTAAAAGGGCATTTAGAAAAAATTTTGTTTTTTTAAAACCGTGCAAAAAAATATACCCTTCCCAAAAACTTTAAAAAAAGCGGTCCGAAAAGGGAATCAGCACATTAAAAACCGATCCAAATTGCCCAAATTTAAAAAAAACCAAAAAAGTTTTTTTGATTTTAAATAAAAAATTCCGGTAAAATCAATGACTGATCCCTTTTAAGAACATGGGGGTTTATTTTTTGTTTTTTAATTTGGGGAAAATTTTTTTTTTTCCCCATGTTTCCTAGCTCGAAAGATGCAAGTTTCTAACATTTTTTCCAGTGTGGTGGGGCCAGACCTTTTTTTTTTGTTACTTTTTAAATTTGTAACAAGGTAGCTTCAATAATATATATTATTTTACTTTAGGGGGGAAAATACCCTTTTAAAACTATTTTGCCAGCAATTGTTTAACCTGCTTTGTGGTATCAATTATTTTATTGCATACTTTTGGACTAAACAGTAAAATTGATGGTTTGTTATGCTCGATTAGGCAACTTAATTACTTATTTTTTCGGTCAATTTTCTAACTTAGATCAATTTCAGGTACACAAATGATGTTTTATACTCAAACTCATTTCATAATTGCGAACAGCTGTGTATGTATTTATCTGTTAATTAAAACTGATAAAAACAATTACAAATTAAACCATATTTTACACAGTATGGGCATATAAATTAATTGTAAAAACACAACACTGATCCTGTAAATTATATCTAATATTTATTCAAGTGTCTATTATCAACACCGGTTATAGAGACCTTGACACATAATCCCCTTGACACAGGAAATGCATTGAAAAAGTTTTAAGAGTAATGTAATTTTTTTTTAAAGGAAAAGTAGCCCTATGCTCGTTGTTAAGTGTATGATAATTTCTCCCGACTCACCTTTAATAAGAATTTATTCAAGTGATTCTTTTTGTCTCACACGGGCGCCCTCTGATAAATGTTTTCGCCAGGGCTCGATTGTTTGTATATTCACTTCTACCATTTTTGAAACACCGTACCTTTTAAAAAAACTATTCCAAGTAAAAAATTTGCAAAACAATTTAAAACAAAAAAAACCAAAAATAGTCCTTTTCTTGTGTTGAAATTTATTTGTTATAGTTCAAAAAGTTCATTAAAAATATGTAAAATTTTTGTTTTGGTTTTTAGTAGTCGAATTTGATTTTTTTTTTTGGGGGGGGGGGGGAGGGGGTTAATTTCAAAAACCCTTTTTCACCTGCTAGGGGGTTGGGGGGGGAAACAAAAGGGTGTATAAAATATTATACCCCCAAAAAAAAAAAATATAGTTTTAATTTGATATGAATTGTGTGTAAAGATATGATTTGGATTTTCCTTTTATCATTTAATCACTTTGTAGTATTATTTTTCCCCAAAAAAAAAAAATTTTATGTATAAATTTTGTTTTGCATTTTAACTTCAAATTATGTTATTTATTTAATTTAGTAACAACCGAATTAACATGTTTAAAACAAAACTTAAATAATTGTTTATTTTCCCAAACTATGTCTGAAAAAAACCCTTCAGTGAAATAAAATCGCACTTTACATCTATTACAGAAAACAAGTTTTCCCCTTTTATATAAGATCAAAATTAAACAAATAAATTTTTGGAAATTTAAATTTATTTAAAAATTATTGACATTTAAAAATTTTATCCTTGATTTGTTATTTAATTATTTTATTAGAATTTTAAATCATTTCAATTTTACAAGGATTTACCAAATTATAAAACAAATTTATACACTTTACATTTTTTTATATTTTTTATAATTTATATTAAAATTTGAGTTGTATTAAATTTAAAAAATTTAACCTACAAAAGTGTTTCCCCATAACCAATCGTAAAATTTTAAATTAAAATTTATCATTCCAAAAAATGATTGATATCAGAATTTTTTTTTTAATTGTGATATTCTTATTTCAAATATTTAATTGTAAAATATCGCTACCCGTGGGAAACCAGGCCCCGTCTGGTTTTTTTTAGGGAAATTTACGTTTTTGACATTTCCCCATGTCGAGCATTTAGCCTCGTCCGACGGCAAGACACACGGCAAGATAAACAAAAAAACCTCTTGAACTGATTCTGGGCGAATTTGGGAAAAATCTTCATGAAAAAAGTCTTTGGGGTATTTAAATTTCGTATTGTGTGGTGCGGGTTTTTATGCGTGTGCGTGTGTGTGGCGGGAGACGGAAGGGGGGGCGCAAAAACTATTTGGGGGGGAAATTTGGGGCGTGAGGGGGAGGGGGGAGGCGGCTAGCCATGCCGATCTTCACCAACTTTTTTATTTTTCCTTCTTTTTCCTCTTCTTCCTTTTTTCAAAAATGATATTTTTAACATCTTTTTTTTCGGTTTTGGGTTGCGTCCTAGGGTCCCAACCAAACACAAAATGATCTGCATTACAGCCCCAGAGAAAAGTAACGAGTTCATATGGGTATGTTATGTTCACTAGGAAAGCCAGTTTGGGGCGTTTATAAGCGAGCCGGCATAAAAAAACCCCCTTTTTTTTTTTTTTTGGACCCCCCCATTAAAATTTTT
>JAMZAV010018584.1:0-22761 GCA_024449915.1 Sweltsa coloradensis
TTAACAAGGTAAAGTAAACATGATATGTTGTATGAAGTAAATCTGGTTGACTCTAATGAGTAATACACCGTGACTCACGTGCCACGACAAGCGCACTGTATCTCTCGTAATGCTTGTTTGTGGGAGACCAGATATAACCCCTGACCGGTCCGTTGTCCGCCTCGCTGATGTTGGTGAGCGTGAGGCCGCACTCTCCGCTCTGCAGTCCGGCCCCGAGGTAGAGATGCCGGCCGGTGCTGTGGGCAGACCCGGCTCCCTGGTGGAAGTAGAGTCCACGAGACTCGCTAGGCAGGTAGAACCAGCAGTTACTCAGTGGCTCCCCCGCCTTCAACATGTACCTCGCCTCCCCGCCCGGGAGGACGACCTGCTCTCTCTGTGTTGTCAGGTTGTGAGGGAGGGGGGCAAGCCTGTAACGAGGGAGAAACACATTCCGTGTTGTTGTCACTCAGACTAGACCGGGTCAACACTGTCTAGTGTTCAACTCCAGCCAACCATGTCGGACCAGGAAACCTTCTCGTTGATAATAGAGTGAGAGTTTCAACATTGTTGCTTGGCTCACCTTCTGGCTCAACAACAACAACAACAACAACAACAACAACATCAACAAGTGGGAGGGGGGGGGGGGGTCACCTGTAGCATGTTGTGTGTGGGGGGGGGGGGTATCTCGTCAAGTACAGAGTTAGTGCGGGCGAGGCGATATTTATTTATTTTATTTTTATTTATTTATTTATTTATTTATTTAACGTCTATCCTATTCAGTTATAAAAACTGATTTACAAAGGAGGACAACTAAATAAATCTAATAACATAGATGCAGAAACAACAATAAACTACATTTTCGTAGATATTTGAAATAGTAGTGTAGTGCCCGCAATATTTATCAATCAATAATCAATATGTTAATTGGTTGCTGATCAATAAGTATTGGTACACTTTCAGACTACTTAGCTTGAAGGATCAGTGATTTGGGAGAGTATGGGTGTTCTTACCATAAAATCATGTAAACTGTGTAAATAGAACTACATTTAATAAAGCCAGACTTTTCACTTACACAAGATTATGGTTTTAACTATGAAATTCATTCCTTATCCTGGGAACACTTCCTACTTCAAAGATGGCCGAGATAAGAGAGAGCCAACCTGGCCACTTCATGTAGTGACTGGTAACACATTCCTTAATTGTCACTACATGGACCTGTGGCTACATGTCATTGGCTAGTTTGAATTAGGCTGCATTCACCTGGCCCAATAAGAGAGTCAGCTGTTTCCAGAACTGTGCCGATGGTGATTTGTACATTGCTACGTGCCTGGTAAGAATGCCAAATCATCAAAAGTGTGTTATTACACAGTGACGTAAGTGAATAGATTGCACTTTGCCTGCCTAGTTTTAGAGACTGTAATGGCTTTGAATTAACATTACAGTTCATGACCCAGAACTAAAACCTATCAAATCAATCAATATTCTGATATTGATTGATGAATTGATGACTATGTGACTACCAATCATTGTGTACTAAATGATGATTGGTTTTCTAATATTATATTATGTTGGATGATTACCAAATACCCGATATCGATGGAAATCGATATCCAATCAATAAAAGTGAAATAGAAACCCTGATTTCACTACAACTCTCCCCTTTTCAAAAGGGATGCCATTTTTTAAAATATAAACATTCCTTTTAAACTATCCTATGTAGTGCGGCGGTCGAATCCGAAATTTCAGCTTTGACCCATACAGGCGGTACTATTTCGCGAAACCAAAATAAAATCGTCGGCTACTTCATCACCCACTAGAAAAATGACGTTGTGGTCTTGAAATTCGTGTACGTCATAGATTTTCGACGCCATCTTGGATGCGCGGCGTCGATCGCACTTTGCGTTATAAACCATATTGTACATTCTGCAATTTTTGCATTAGAAAAACGAAATGTAGTGCGTTGTATTCCCAAGACATGGGCGTACATTATGTTAAAATTTATTTTGGATTGCAACAATAAGGTAAGGTGAAAAATCAACAATGGCGGGGAAATTTAACATTTCAGAATTACACTAAAATGTTCTATATTTTTTTACGGTTAAACCATCAACATTTTCTTAAGACATGAGGGATAGATTTAAATTGGCGGACGACATTCGTTTACACGTAGATATTTTTTGTTTTGTCCTAATGCAAATACTTTGATCTCCTCGATAGTAAACGTAGTCAAAAGTGTAACGCGCAGTAAACTGCGAAAATGGACGGGACACAATTTATGCATTGTTAGATGTGGTTTATACTTACTCCATAACAATACTTTATGATAAATAATTAACAAAACCACAGTTCATTGTAAACAATATTTTTTATTGTAATTTTTGTATAAGTGGTAATTTTTAAATTATCCTAAGAGAGAGCAAAGCTACTTCATCAACAGAATGTCTAAGAAGGATACAAATTGAATACAATATTTTTCTTCACAGCTTTTAAATTTTGTTTTTATACATTTAATGTCAAGTTTGGGTGCGGTATCCCCGCCTCTTTGTCCACCCTGGATCAATAAAAACATTCTGTACCATCCTTATTGATTAACAATGTAAAATAAAAATCCCTGTCAATCGACGGTCTTGTTCTGTTTTTATAATAGTGAGAGCTGTAATAGGGAAGGAACACTTGAATATTGCAAATCCGGATACCAGCGTGAAATTTTGCCATGGGGTAGATAAAAATATCATAATTAAAAATCCGCCGGGAGCAAGCGATATCTCACCCCCAACACCCCCTAAATCATCCCCTAAAATTAGAATAATTCATAACTCTAACCCAAAAAAGAATTTTTATTCAAATTAGTTATTAAAATTATGTTTGAATGTGTTTTAACCCATCAGCCTATTCTCATTTCGTAAACCACATTTTTTCAAACCCCATCCCTAATTGTTTATAATATTTTTACCTTGATTTCCAGCATTTACCAGTGAGGCCACCTAGGGAGTTATCAGCATGTAAATTTGCATGATGGTTCATAATAACATGAAAAATAATAATCCGCCGGGAGGCAAGCGATAATTCCACCCCTTTTGTTCTCTACCACCCTTAACTTTGGAAAAACGTAAGGTAGTATTTAATACATTTTGAATATTTCAATTGCTGATTCAAATTATGAGTCGATGTGTTATAGTCCAGTCAACAAATCATTTAAACAAAACAAACAATTTTTTCACCCCTAACCCTAATAATCATACTTTAAGTGACAAACACTGTTTAGTAAGTTACCAACATGAAATTTGGCATGGTGGTAGATAAAAATATAAGAATTACTATTCCGTTGGGAAGTAAACGATATTTCACCCCAAGTACATCCCTTAAAATTGGAAAGAGTGTTCAATGATTCGTTTTTTTTTCATGGGTGGTTATCTGGAAGAAAGTATTCAATTAAAAATCTAATTAAAATTCAATAGTTTTTGTTTATTTAAGAAATACAATAATAAGCATGTTATGCGTTGGTATCTATGATTACATGGTACAAGGTGGTATTTTATAGCAGCTTCTTTTCTCAATGCAGTTTCTAAACAAATGACGGTTTGTTTGTCTGTCTGAAGTGACAGTGTAATATCACAGCCCCAAAACTCGTAACAAATTGTATGAAAATACCACCTTGTACCATGTAATCATAGATACCATACCATACATAGATACTTGTAACATGCTAAAAAAATGTTAAAAATCACTATTAGGGGTGGGGGTAAAAAGAATCACGAGAAATTAGGTTGATTGGATGGAAACATGCTTAAGCATAATATTATTGGATAATTTTAATAATTACAATGTATAGAATACGACCTAGTATCAAATCCAATTTTAAGGGATGATAGAGGGCACTAGGGGTGAAATATCGTTTGCCTCCCAACGGAATAGTTATTCTTATATTTTTATCTATCACCATGCCAAATTATATGCTAATAAGTGTTGATGAAAAAAATCACTATAAGGGGTGGGGGTAGAAAAAACGCGAGAAATTAGGTTGATTGGATGGAAACATGCTTGAGCATAATATTATTGGATAATTTTAATAATTTCAATGTATTGAATACGACCTAGTACCAAATCCAATTTTAAGGGATGATAGAGGGCACTAGGGGTAAAATATTGTTTGCCTCCCAACGGAATAGTAATTCTTATATTTTTATCTACCACCATGCCAAATTTCATGTTGGTAACTTACTAAACAGTGTTTGTCACTAAAAGTAAGATTATTAGGGTTGGGGGTGAAAAAATTGTTTGTTTTGTTTAAATGATTTGTTGACTGGACTATAACACATCGACTCATAATTTGAATCAGCAATTGAAATATTCAAAATGTATTAAATACTACCTTACGTTTTTCCCAAAGTTAAGGGTGGTAGAGAACAAAAGGGGTGGAATATCGCTTGCCTCCCGGCGGATTATTATTTTTCATGTTATTATGAACCATCATGCCAAATTTCATGCTGAACTCCCTAGGTGCCTCACTGGTAAATGCTGGAAATCAAGGTAAAAATATTATAAACAATTAGGGATGGGGGTTGAAAAAATGTGGTTTACGAAATGAGAATAGGCTGATTGGGTTAAAACACATTAAAACATAATTTTAATAACTAATTTGAATAAAAATTCTTTTTTGGGTTAGAGCTATGAATTATTCTAATTTTAGGGGATGATTTAGGGGGTGTTGGGGGTGAGATATCGCTTGCCTCCCGGCGGATTTTTAATTATGATATTTTTATCTACCCCCATGCAAAATTTCACGCTGGTATCCGGATTTGCAATATTCAAGTGTTCCTTCCCTATTACAGCTCTCACTATTATAAAAACAGAACAAGACCGTCGATTGACAGGGATTTTTATTTTACATTGTTAATCAATAAGGATGGTACAGAATGTTTTTATTGATCCAGGGTGGACAAAGAGGCGGGGATACCGCACCCAAACTTGACATTAAATGTATAACAACAAAATTTAAAAGCTGTGAAGAAAAATATTGTATTCAATTTGTATCCTTCTTAGACATTCTGTTGATGAAGTAGCTTTGCTCTCTCTTATGGATAATTTAAAAATTACCACTTATACAAAAATTACAATAAAAAATATTGTTTACAATGAACTGTGGTTTTGTTTAATTATTTATCATAAAGTATTGTTATGGAGTAAGTATAAACCACATCTAACAATGCATAAATTGTGTCCCGTCCATTTTCGCAGTTTACTGCGCGTTACACTTTTGACTACGTTTACTATCGAGGAGATCAAAGTATTTGCATTAGGACAAAACAAAAAATATCTACGTGTAAACGAATGTCGTCCGCCATTTAAATCTATCCCCATGTCTTAAGAAAATGTTGATGGTTTAACCGTAAAAAAATATAGAACATTTTAGTGTAATTCTGAAAATGTTAAATTTCCCCGCCATTGTTGATTTTTCACCTTACCTTATTGTTGCAATCCAAAATAAATTTTTAACATAATGTACGCCATGTCTTGGGAATACAACGCACTACATTTCGTTTTTCTAATGCAAAAATTGCAGAATGTACAATATGGTTTATAACGCAAAGTGCGATCGACGCCGCGCATCCAAGATGGCGTCGAAAATCTATGACGTACACGCATTTCAAGACCACAACGTCATTTTTCTAGTGGGTGATGAAGTAGCCGACGATTTTATTTTGGTTTCGCGAAATAGTACCGCCTGTATGGGTCAAAGCTGAAATATGCGTCTTTTTAGCCTTCGACCGCCGCACTAATGATGAATAAATCATTCAACATGTTCAGTTTATTGAAATCAATAAGTTTGAGTATTGATTGAGTTCCTTCAAGTAATTTCGTTTACTGTGACGTTTACTATTACGAATTAGAATGTTTACTCATGTATTTAAATATTCCCGCGTCTTTCATGGTTGGTAGTTTGACATGGATGAGGTTTGGACAACCCTGCTTATATTTTTAAAGACAAAATCAAAGAAACTTTGAATTTTGCTTCGTTTTACGTCGTCAATTCGTAAATATTATCATTGTTGCGATTTTCCGCCCATGCAAGTGTTGGTCCGAAATGTTTAATATTTCAGTTCCAAACAGTTGGCAATAGTGCGTGAAGGATCGTCTGCACAGCTGGCCTCCTTGAAGGCCTGTGTTGCACGCAAGTGGTCCCATGCTAAGTGTTTAACATAGCAGGGCCCATAGGGAACCTAAGTTTTGAAGGTGGGAAGGAAATTGGTTCTCTCTGGTCTCAGCGCCCATAAGAATTAGCATGGTACGAAAATGTAACTCGCCGTATCTTTTGACTCGCGCAAAAGAAAATCTAAACCAATAACATCACAGAATTCATAATTTGTTGTGAAGAAGATGATGTCATTCCTACTTTGCTCGATGACGCCCGTTCCTAAATTCACAACTATTATGAAGTTTTATTGGACCCATGTTGGTTGCGCGCTGTCCCGCAAATGTACTCTGACTGAGCGGGCAACCTAAGCGAGGGACGCCAGCCACGTTGTGGTGGCAGCTGTGGCCTCCCCTCGCATAACCACGCGCCTTCCATAAGGTTGCTAAGATGGTTACTTTTCCAATTCAAAGATTAATTTTTGGCACATTAAAGGATTAATTTTATTAGTAAGTATAATCTAGTACAAAACAGTGGCCCTCACAGTACCCAAAGCAAGTCCCGGGATACCAAATGTTATGCTGATGCCCGGACAAAATGTTTTTTATACGGTGCTTTTTTTTCCATGAGCAGTTTGGAATGGTTTGGCAACGTGTAAATGTTAGAGTTCACTTCGACTCAAACAAATGTCATTTAATATTTGTGCTAGTAGCAGAGTTCTGGTATATCCACGTAAAGAGGAAAAGATTATAGGTTTCTTACAGTATGAATATAATTCCGGCCGTGTTCGGGTTCTCGCGCCTATCGCTTACGAAATATTATAGCATGGGTTAATCGCCCTATACCCGCTGACCAGAGAGAACCCATAGCAACGCCCACTTTAGTTTCCCTATAACTCGTTTATGCACCAGAAACCAGGCTGCCCACCGCTAAGAAATAGCTCGGGGCCGTGTCTTATTTAGATAAGGCACGTAACACTTTGCACCTTCAGTTTTTCCCAAGGGCCAGCTCCAACCTACGCGCTTTGCCTCTAGCACAGCTAAGAGGGTGGGTGTGAAGGGGGATTGTCGCCGTCCCAACCATGAGACGAAGCCTATTACTACCCACGCGATGTGAATGCGACTAAGGGCCTAATTTCGGCCGATGAGATTCCTCAATCAAACTCGAGTTTTACCTATTGAATTTGTTTCGGGTAGGGCTAGGCTAGGTACAGTTTCTGGTTTGTTTGTTATACCATAACCTTTACTTCGGAAACAGTTATGTTTTAGATAGAAGTTTTTGAAACTGTTGTCGTGTGCCAACGGAGAACCTTGTGAGATTGCTGAACACGCCGGCCTAGCCTAGGCCTAGCCTAGTACATCATTTTACAGGTTTGTCACTAGTAACTAGTATTAGGACTACTATCATATTTTCCTTTGGTTACTAAAATTTACCGTGAGCTATTATGTAGCCCGATTTATTCTAAACCCAATTCTAAACATTAGTACAAACTTTAGTTGCTTGACTAACATTTACCATACCACATGGCTGTAGAACCCATGTTGCATTTGTTCTGCTGTGGTTTTGTTTTCACAGTTTGTTATGTAGGCTAGCTGTATAGGCTTAGGGGCCCATAGATCCGCTACCAGGGAATTGGTTAGATTACCTGTTTACAATTATATTTCCTTAGCTTAGCTGAATTGTTAGCTGATACCCGCCCATTTACAATGTTATTAGTTTTGTACATTTGTAATTACCAGTTTGCATAATTTGCCACTAGGCCTAGCCTAAGGGCCTACTTAGGCTAACATTAATTCTCAACATTCATCTAGGCCCTACTATTAGTGTTCCAGGCTAGATTTTTCTTGTTGGTCTTAAGAATACTTTTTTTATAGTAATTAAGTCTTTCTGAAGATAATATTTTTTTTACAACTAAATCAAATTCCAAGTCAGTGGTAAACGATTTGTTCACGTTGTCGATTACACATTATATTTTTTATTTTGTTGCATTATTAGCCTAAGGTCTTATGGTTTGGTCTGTCACAATCAGCAACTTGTTTTACCAAAGTCACATATATTTTTTTTTATAGCGACCTTGACAGGGTATTCCAACTGAATATTTTGTTACTAGGCCTGAGTTTTACTAGTAATTTATTTTAATTACTCCTCACTGTTGACTGGTGTCTGAGGCCTATTACCGATTGAGATTCATTGTTACGGCAATCTTTGAATTTTAAAATTATATCTACTATTTTAACAATTTTTTTTTTACATGATGCTTCTGCAAACCAGACATATACCTAACATGTTGACTGATTTATATTTTGTGTACACTTTTAGTAAATGGTGACTGTGGCTTTGTCCGACTCAGCTCGATTTTCATCCTTCGTTGCGAACAGTACCCAGGTACGAGGTTCTGCTTTTGCCTCGCTGCCTATGCACCTGTCACTGTAGCCCATGTTGATCTCCGCGTATCTCCAGGCTCTTGTCCTGATCCAGGGACATCGTAACATTGACTCCAGGAGATGCTCGACTGATCGAACGTCTCTTCAGCCAAAGGGTAACCCCCCAAAATTCCTGTTATAGAAATGACAATTATTAATGACACAGTAACTTTCCGATTGTTATCCCGTGTTGCTGCAAAGGGATGATAAATTTTTTGGTTCTTTAAGTTGCTTAACACGTTTCGAGGGGAGAGACTTAATTTTAAAACTTCTCTTTCTCCTTTGTCATTATGATTTTGAATGCTCGAGCGTAAATGCTTTGATTTCCACTTGTTGTGTCACGTGTGTCATTAATTAACTGATCATATTCCAAAATCCTTAATAGAGGCATCTCTGGTAAAATTTATGGTACTACTGTCCAGCATGGCGTGTGAAAATGCCGTTACTATAAGGTAGTAATCTAAATTGGTCAGAATATAAGTACAATCCGCTGCATCCTACATTCCCGTTCAGAGATAACCTGACTCCCCAACACGGTGTTGGTCCTGTACGACTTCCTGCAACGCTGGACCACACCCTGACGGATGCGGAACGCTAAAAATCCAGGACATTCATGTCGGGCGTCGGTACCAACATGATGGGTTGAACGTGTCAGGTAAGCAGCCGTCCGATCAAACATTCTCTGCGCATGTCCAGGCTGTCCAAGAATAATGCAGCCTCGCAGCTCTCCACTCGATGAAGTATAGATTTCTATATTTTTGCAGGCAGATTAGAAGAAACATTGCCGGTTTGGCAGGTTAAATATTCAATGTTTGACAAAAATATAACGCTTGCCGATCTCTCGATACAGCGATATATTCTTTCAGCATTTTCAATGGCTACCCCATAACTCACTTTGCTGTCTAAATAAGGCAATGGACTTAATTTGATACAATTCAAAAACCCTGTCCTCCTCCGCTTTTAGAAGGAATTTTTAATGAAAGTCTGACAATTTAGGGTTGCTATTCGCCTTCACTGTAGCTATATCATAATAGCGTACCCATGATCAATCCGGTAGTTGTTGTAATTAACGTACATCATGTGGAAGATGCAATGCAATAACCTTGTAGAATTTCAGACAAATTACTCAGGATTCAAAGATGGAACTTAATCGTCCACTGGATGTGACTCCATGGCTTCCTGAAATTTGCATTAAACCTTGCTTTAGATGAATCCAAAGCTATTTCTAATTTTTCTTCAGCTGTAGTTTTTCGGTAATTGGGTGTACACTAAGTGTTGTCGCCTCATCTGACTGTCATTCCTCATGGAATTGTGCCATAGTTTGCCAACTATCTACTGTAAATCTTGAGAGATTTAGGCTATATCTGAATGATCTTGCGACATATATGCTATAATACTTGACTGTGTCTATTTCCTTGCATAACCTTTAACTGTTCTTGCGCAACCTGTAATTATACCACTTGTTTTTCTATTACTGAGTCTACTTTATTTACTATTTTAATTCAGTTTTACGTCATCGACAGTGGCTGTTCAAAAGATAACCTAAGCGTATTTTAAAAAAAATAACCCCCTATGTCTATAAGAGACCTACGTTCGCGCGACTTCGGCAGAGCTGGTTGAAGTACTAATCTCATACTCGCACCTCGCGCAATCCTATTTCCATGCGCGTAAGCTCCGATGTCACCGAGCGTGGCAACTCTTCAGCGAATGTCACCTTCTGCGCTGATGTGGCGGCTACCTTAGTGCAACTCTGTCATCCAGCGTCGTTCTCTCTGTCGCGTCCCTGCCGCTGCTGTGTTAATGCGAACGGCTATTTTCTGGCGGGAACGTCACAATGCCTTTGCCGTGAAACGCTTCCTACGTACTTCCCAGCGTTCCCTTGATTCGTAGCTCGTAGTGAACCCGTTATAGCTTCATACTCCGGCCATATTGATGTCGAGCGTAAACCGTCCAGTAATCCCGGTCATCAGCATTTCTCCCTGCTTTTAGGAGGATAAGCCTTGGTTCAATTGGTTGGTCTTCGCATTTGCAATGAAGCAGCCCGCCTGCAACATATTACGTTTGCGTTTAGTGTTGTTTCCGACACACGGCTTTTATTCTTGCTGTTATACTCAGTTACCATTTGTACAGTTTACCAACTCGTATAATATCCATTTCCCTCCGCCCTTAAAATCAGCCTACATTCTCTAGACTATACTTTCAGTTACATTTTCAAATTTTTGCAATTTCTTTTTCCTCAATTACGGGCGTATGATCTTTTAAACAGTCCTGACATAGCTTATTTTTAAACATTTATTACATTCAGGGGGCTACGGTGTTGTATTCTCGGGGCGGCAAACTATACCGGTGTCTGTGGTTCTTGTGAACTACCCGCCGCTGTTTGTGGCGACACGGTAACTTCATCCAGCATTTTTACGTCCTTAAAAACTTCGTCATCCTCTCCCACCATCCGACTTAGCATCTTCTTCGTAATCTGACTTCGGTGTCGGAGGGGCACTAGAAGATTTTTGTAATTCAGTGATAACTCCTGCGCTAGCATTTTGTTCTTGTCCGACTCGGTTTTGTAATAATATTTCCTTCGTCTGTACTTCTCCCGCGGCTTCCATGACTGATGCGTCACACCTGGTGTGACTTGCTGACCAGTGATATTTCCCGTCAACGATATTATTCTGATCTTCGTCAACTTTCTCATGTTTCTACTTTCTTCCATGTCCGGAGAGTCATCCGGCTCGCCCCTCGATTGGATCGGCCACGGATGCGTATCGTCGGTCCGACTGCTTGCCGTCGTCCGCTGCTCCTCATCCCCGATTTTCCGTCCCTGCAGTCGACTGTTCTTCTCTACTGATTTGCTTCGACTGACTGCTCCGTGTTCGACGATCGCTCCGTGTCCGAAGATTCCTTCAGTCCCCCGTTTGGCTCGGACGACTCGTCATCCGAGATTCGAGTTTGGGCTCGACGCTGTTGTAGCTGCTTTTAATGTTTGTATTGCTTGTTTTTTTGATGGTCCGCTATCCCGGCCTCCCTGCCAATGTGAATTTTCAGGAGCAACTGTTTTTAAATTTTTCCGAGGACGACCAACTGGTCCTTTTTACTTTATTAGTGTCATCCCCGGTTTTTTATCGATGACTGTCTTTCGAGGACGGCCCTCTCAACCTTCGTGGTCGACTAGCCATATCGTTGGTAGATGGTTCACTTTAGCTTGCTGAACTTCCTTCCGAGGTCTACCTCTCGGCGTTTACCCTCTTCCGTTATTTTGGCAGTCCTCGATCAGCTACTTGCTGTGTTTCCGGTTGTTCAGGCTGACCTCGAGGCTGCGTAGGCAAATCTTTCTTTCGACATAACTTTATCCCGTTAGCATGTACCGACGGTCTCTTCTGCCTTACTTAGCTTCAGTTTGTAATTTTCAATCTCTTATTTTTCAGTACCTCATGTGGTCCCATAATTAAAAAGAACTCTTCTTGTTCACACACCCTGCTTTGTTGCAGTATTGCTTAAATAGACGTACTCCCTACCACATTATATGACTTCGGTTTTTGCTTTTTGGTCCCGGTATTACTTCTTCTGCGACTCACCGAGCTTTCTGATTGCTTGACGAACCATTTTCGTACGCATCATTGATGCCGATCATCTATTTGCTGTTGCTGTTCAGACTCATTGACCTACTAACCTTCGGTTCCAAATTATCCGTGAAGGTATCCTCATATTCACTGCCGTTATAACTAGATAATGTGGTGAGAATTTTGTTTACGTCGTATTCGGCGTGATCGTTACGCCATCATGGCATATACGGTACAAACCTATCCGCATGTCTTCTGATCTTTCTCAACATACTGTGAGATCATGTCTGCTATGGTTCTGTGCAGACGTTCAAGCGTTCCATTGGCCTGCGGATTATACGCCGTCGTTTGGATGGATTTCACCCCTAACACAACAGGCGACAGGTCTCTTGCATGAGAGTATGATCCAAACTGCGTTCCGACGGTCCTTAAGCCTTTTCTGGACAACCATGGGCGTGATATAGTCTTTTCCACAAATCGCGCGCTATAGTTTCTGCCCGGTTTGGGTTCTTTATCGCGACAGCCTCACAGTAGCGAGTTAAAATGGTCCAATGAAACGTCAGTAGATACCTGTTTTCCTATTCGTGACTCTCAGGTAACGCCCCACTATGTCTAACGCCACCACACTGAAATGGTTTATGTTGTCTTATGTGCGTTCCAAAGGTATTATTTGGCGTTTTCCCCCGACTTACTCAGCACACGAGTCACACTCCAGTACGTACTTCTCGACATCTTTCCGTAACGTCTTCCAGAAAAAGCGTTCTTTGATATGTCCCCGTTTGTGCGCTTGATACCTTGATGCATACTAAAAACTGTATACGTGGTGATGTTCGATTATTCGGGAACCAGACTAATCGGGACGACAATGCGATATATATCTTCCGTTTCACATGATAAAGTATACCTTCCTGATCAGCGATGACTGCTTCCTTCAAACTCTGGCTGTTTTTATGTTCTTGATGACATTAAGAACAAACACGTCAGTTCGTTGTTATCTAAGATTAGGTCCTCTACTTAGTAATCGGTATAATATTGCGCTTTTCTGTCTAGCGTTACAGCATTGACATACCCCTCGATAATGCATCTGCATTGGTAATTACTTTTTGCCCAGGTTTATATATGAACCTCACAGTCAAATTCCGATAATCGTACCAATTTAGCGAGTTTAAACCGGGACGTTTAAGGCCTCTTTTGAGTTTTCGAACTATCCACTTCAACGGAGTCATGGTCCTGTGTCAGATGGTAAACATTGGTACCTAATTAGGATAAGCACGGAAGTACCTACAGGCCCATACCAATACGAGCATTTCTCTATCTTTCGTACTATAGTTACACTCGGCTTTGTTGAGTTGCCGCGACGCATACGCTATCGGTCTTTCATCCCCGTTAAGTTTCTGTGAAGTACCAGCTCCAATCGCTAACCACCCACTAGCATCAGTATTAGTTGAACGGTTTTCTGTAATACACCGGGTACCTTTAAAATGTTTTCCACACACGGGTCCCGTTTTAAAGGTGTCAAAAGCTTTTTGTTGTTTGTTCAGTCCAAACAATGGAACATCCTGCCTTTGTTAAAACGTTAAGGATGGCAGATTAAGGGCAAAATTTGGTAAATACCTTCTGTAGTACGAGGCTAGGCCTATGAACGACCGTACCTCTTGACTTTGCTGGTTTCCTGTATTCTTTAATAGCTTTATCAGCCTCGGATCAGTCCTGGACTCCTTCGCTTGTCACAATGTGACCCAAGTATTTACTTCTGATTTAGCGAATTCACATTTTTCTATCTGTTATGCAAGTTAGCTTCTTGAGAGCCTTTGTAAAACCCTTGCTAAAGATTTTAACATGTTCCATTCCAGAGAGCACACTGAACAAATAATGTCATCCAGTATACCTACATTCCATACCCTTAAGTCCTGCCAACACACAGTCCATATAACCTTTGAATTGTGGCTGGACCTCCCACTTACGCCCATTGGCAACCTCTTGTAGTGCCATGACCCCATGGAGTAAGTAGAAAAAAAGCCAGTTTTCCTCCTTGTCCCTGTCATCAATCTTACACTGAAAATACCCTTAGCGTAAGTCTAAACAGGTGTACCACTTACAGTTTACCCAAGCTATCCAGAGTATGACTTAATATTTGGAAGGATACACATCACCCTTAGTTACTTGTTCAATGCCCTGAGTCCGTAACTAATGTCTGTACTTAACTGCACCATCTTTTTCGCGGCAGTTTCTTAGGCACCATTAATATGGAGCGTTCCATGGGTGAACTCGAGAGGTTCAATGATTCCCTTCCGAGCATATTCACTCACATGTTTCTTCTGCGCCACTTGTTTAAGCGCATGTGGCACCGATAGGGGGGTTTATTTATAGGTTAGCACTCCCCGTATCGATCCTGTGTTCACCATAGCCTTGTGCACCCTAATGTATCCTCTGAGTCCCGGAAAAGTTCCTTGTACTTGTCCAGTACAGTGTCCCATCTTATAACCCTATCGTCGTCCTGGTCCAAGTGGGGATAAATTTTCCTTAAGAAGCGCGTTAACTTTCTCTATTTCGTGCCTTTATCTTGTGACGTCCCATCTTTTTTTTCCCTTACTACCGGGGCGCACCGACGCGTACTTTCTTTTCGGTTGTCTAACTTGTGTCGTTCCAGACCTCCGCTTCTCCCACAACGGATTCTTTCTGTAGCTGAATTACGTCGGGGCCATGTTCATACACTTTCAGTGGTATTACATTGCCCTTTGTGCTACCGCGACGCGCGCACTAACACACCATGCATTTGCTCTTCCAGGGTTCAACCACCACGTGTTTAGGTAGTTTCCCATACCTCCTTGATCCATCTACCGTAGATACGACTTCGCTCCGGCCGGGTAACCAGTAGCTTCTTGCGCGTGAAACTTTCCCAACTGGTAAGTCTAGCTTTTTCCAGACTTAACAGTAATTCCGCGGATGCTTGCCTGTCCTCTTTGAGTTCCTTGAGCGTCGTCACGCTCGGTGTGGTCTCCAACTTGGCTGTGATGTAACGGGTTTATAACTCCCTGCTACCACTTTGTCGCTCCTGAACGGACTGTTTTATAACTCCCTTCATATCAGTTTATGATCTAGCAGAACCGCGGGTGCAGAGACATGCCCTTGCAGAACTACCTTCGCCCTTGCCTGACGTCCAATTAAATGTTAACTTGCTACTACCAATTTTCAATTCACGCTTCTCGAAATCCCGTACTATAAAATCTACGCCCAGTTTCCGTCGTGTTGAAGATTGAGATCGGCTACGTGAAATGATGTTCATATTTGCTCATTTAGTAGTCCAAACGTACATATTGTACCACGAAAAGATTTAATCATCTCCTGTTACGCCCCTAAGCTTTTGTCCGATTATTTCCTAAGTGCAGTCTTACTACTTACCTCCGGGGTTGTAGCATAGAAATCGTAGGCGCCTGTGTCTACTAGTACTTTCTAACTTTTCCATCTATTCTCCCTTCAGTAAAATTTCTTCACTATTCCCCATCATCCGAGTCGCTACACTAGTTAAACTAATCGCATTAGCTTTTTTTTCCGCTCGACGCCGGGCTCGCGCCGAACTTTGCCCAGTTTGGGGTCCCTCTTATCTTCTCACGCCCGTTTTTCCTAGCAAAACACCAATTCGCTTAGATGCCCCTTCTTTTTACATACGAGCAAATGGGGATGTCCGAGTCCTTTTCCGCTAAGGCCTTATCGCCACCCTCGCCTTAACAAACGTTTATCTTCTTCTTACGACAATGCGTTGTAGATGCCCATTTTTACCACCAGCCATAACATTTCCGTCGCTTGTCGTAATTAACCGCGAAAACTGTCCCCCCTGGCTTGCTCTCCCTGCCTCGGTCAACATTACTGACCGTTACAAGCATGGTTCTAGTGCATCGGCGACGTAGTAGGCATTTTAATCCGTACTTGGACTCCCACTTTACCATGGAGCCCCCCAGTGAACGCCGCGACAAGTCTGCGCTCTCGCCTCCTCGTTTGATTACGGTCTGAACGAGTGGATCCGCTACTTTTCCGGAATCGTCTTCTGGATTCAATTTTTTAAAACAACGGTCAGCAAAAGCTTCCACCCGTCCTCGCCTCGTATCTGACTGGCGTTTGCAATTGTGCATAATAAAATTTGGTCTGGTTGACGCGACCCTGAACCTAGCAATCAAATTCCTTGGCCAAAGTCGCGCTTACGAAATCGGTGGTTTCCTGAAGTGGATTGATTACTGCTTAAAAATTCTGGCAGCCGCACCCTCCAGCTTAAGGCTTATAATTTTTGACTTTATCAGCTCTGTCCAACCACCCAATCCGCGGCCCTATCAACTTGGGTTAGAAATATCCTCGCTGCCACGTCCCGAGTCCTCATCCTCTCCAGGGCTTGATTAGGTTCCCCACAGGTGAGGTCCTTTCAATATATGGACGTCACTACGTTTCCCCTACTGTTTGAAGTTGATTGTAAATTAGGTTCACTTGTTTACATCCTTTTTCACCCTAGCTACCTCAGCTCATGAGAGCAGTCATCTCTGCCATGAGGTCATTCAAATCACCTCCCTCTGTGATAGGCATCTGGGTAGATTTCGGTTACAATTAAATTCAAAATTACGAACACAATCAACAGTGTTGGTACAAGTTAGTTCAGTTAGACTCTCTACTGTGTAATAAGCACACCACATGCAAGATAATCTGTGCAGACTCACCTATGTTCGTCTGTTTTAGGCACTGTTTTACCATGTGTCTCCAATACAACTGTCTCTCAAGAAAAATAGTCTCTTGCGGGTTCTTTTATTTTGTAAACAAAAATTCCGGTATGGCGCTGCCACCAAATGTCGTGCCCGCAATTTTATTAATCAATAATCAATATGGTTAATTTGGTTGCTGATCAATACAGTACTGGTACACTTTCAGACTACTTAGCTTGAAGGATCAGTGATTTGGGAGAGTATGGGTGTTCTTCCATAAAATCATGTAAACTGTGTAAATAGAACTACATTTAATAAAGCCAGACTTTTCCACTTACACAAGATTATGGTTTTACTATGAAATTCTTCCTTATCCTGGAAAAAACAAAAAAAAAAAAAAACACCTTCCTACTTTCCAAAGATGGCTGAGATAGAGAGAGCCACCTGGCCACTTCATGTATTGACTGGTAACACATTCCCTTAATTGTCACTACATGGCCTGTGGCTACCTTCATTGGCTAGTTTGAATTAGGCTGCATTCACCTGGCACAATAAGAGAGTCAGAGCTGTTTCCAGAACTGTTGCCGATGGTGATTTGTATATTGCTCGTGCCTGGTAAGAATGCCAAATCAGCAAATTGTGTTATTACACAGGGACGTAGTGAATAGATGCACTTGCCCTCCTAGTTTTTAGAGACTGTATGCTGCGGGGAAATTAACATTAACAGGGGTTTTTCATGAACCCAGACTAAAACCCTATCAAAATCAATCAGATTCTGATATTGATTGATGGATTGATGACTATGTGACTACCAATCATTGTGTACTAAATGATGATTGGTTTTCTAATATTATATTATGTTGGATGATTACCAAATACCCGATATCGATGGAAATCGATATCCAATCAATAAAAGTGAAATAGAAACCCTGATTTCACTACAGTAGCATTACAACAACAATGCATTTAAACACAACAATTTTGGTAACAAATAAAAAAAATATATTTTATGCATTTAATGAATGAATCAAATATAAAAAAGGGTGTAGAATAAAAAGAAAAGAAAAGAAAGGGGGGGAAAAAGGAAAAAAGAAAGAAAAAGACAAAGAAAAAGAAAAAAAAAGAAAGAAAAGAAAGAGAAAAGAAAGAAAGAAAGAAAGAAAGAAAGAAAAAAAAAAACATTAAAAAAGAAAAACGAAAAGAAAAAACTGATTTATTAGACGATCCCACTCAAACGAATATGAGGTTTGCCAAAAATCAGGAACAGCAAATCAGGGAGTAATCAATCTTTCGCGGAAGAAACCACCGAACGCGAATCTTCATTCTTGTGTTCAACCATCATTCTTGTGTTCAAATCTTGATAACAATTTAGTGCAAAAGATCTTGACTCTCATATATAATTATATCAGATATATAATTATTTAAAATTGTTCATGTCAAAAACTGATCACAGCAATGATACAGGACACCTAACTCAAGTTGCAAGTTCCACCAGTGGGCGGCAACCAGACAATCTAGGCAGAAAAATATCAATTGAAAATACATTGAATACATCAAAATCAAAGCAATAATGAACAAACAAAGAGAACAGCAAAATCATAAATAAGAACATATGAAGATAAATTAACATTACATAAGCACAGAGACAATGCCCCACAAATAAATAGTAAAAATCAATTCTTCTTTGTTCTTCGATTCATTATCATTGCTTCAATTTTACTTTTAAATTGTACTATTCCTAGCTCAGTAAACTGGCTTCTAATATCATAAGAAATTGAATTCCAAAAGGATACTCCTCTGTACAAGAATGACTTTCTTAATGATTCAGAAATTAATTTAGGAACTTTCAAAGAGTTTATTAGAATAGAATTTCTATCACGATCAACAAATTGAAAAATATTGGGTAAAATACCTGAATACATACCTTTCAATATTTTGTATGTATTTACCAGTACGCTATATTTCATTCTTTCCTCAATCGTGAAGCAATCAGATTGTAAATCTTGGCTCATAGGAATTGAATCAAACAGATGGTCAATTCTCTTCTGAAGTACAACATATTCGGTAGAAGGTCTTACTGCCCAAACCACTAAACAATAATCAATAATAGAGTGAATATAAGAATCTACAAGTAACCTCAACATTCTCTCTGTTACAAACCTCTTCATTCTACATATAATTCCTATTCCTGATGATACTTTATTACATACATATTCATAATGTTTCTTAAAATTTAAATTACAATCTAAGAAAACTCCAAGATATTTAAATTCATATACTCTAGAAATTAGCTTACCATTACAATTCAACGTCAAATGAATATCATTCATGCTTCTATCATTAGCCTTATGAAAAATCATAAAATTTGTTTTACTATAATTAATATCAAGTTCCTGAGTTTTAAACCAATCATCCATCCTCTTTAAAACTTCTTGAAGACGTCTTACGATCTCTTCAACATCCACACACCTTCTAAAAAAAGACCAAGTCATCAGCATATAAGATATAATTGATTCCTCCCATTATAGTAGATATATCATCTATGTAAAGAATAAATAAAAGGGGTCCTAATATTGATCCTTGTGGTACTCCACAAAATATATTGAATTCTTTTGAACTATATTTTGCAAGATTGATAAACATTTTTCTTTTTAAAAAATAATCCGCCAATATTGATAACAAATAAGGACTTATGTTATACCTGGTTTTTAGTTTTATTAAAAGAGGTAAAAAAGGTACTGAATCAAATGCTTTCCTAAGATCAACAAAAACAGCTCCAACCTTACCATTCCGCTTGTCAATCCCTTTATAGATAAAATCTGTAAATGCTAGAAGGGCACTTTGCGTTGATCTACCTTTCCTAAAACCATGTTGGTTTTCACTTAAACCTTCAGATGCATCCACTTCATGTAATAACCTCTTGTGCAAAATATTTTCAATAATTTTCCCTACAATTGGAAGAGTTGATATAGGTCGATAAGAATTCCTATCACTCTTTTTACCTTTACCCTTATAATAGTGTTACTCTTGCCAATTTCAGCTGTGTTGGGAAATCACCTACAAGAAAGAAATGGGAAATTAGATACGCCAATAATCCGACTATTGATGCGCTTTTCTTGAATACTATGCATGGAATCTCTTGCTAAGTGTTGTCGAGCTTTTAATTTTAAGGCGTTTAATTGCTGAAACAACTTCTTCATTAGTTACCTTTACATGCGGGAGATCATCTGCTTCTTTTCTATTTAAATCTTTAAACTTACCAATTTCACTGGAAAAATCTACATCGTTCACAACAAAACTTTTCTGTAACAAACAGCAAATGTCAGGATTAGACGTGTAGGATACCCCATTCTCTGTCAATGAGGCTATGCTACACTCTTTTTTTCACTTTGTTACCTGTCAACTTATTATAAACTGACCATAAAGATTTTGAAGTAATATCATTATCAAAAGAAGACTTAAAATGCTCACGCTTAGAAAAACGAATCTGATTATTTACCTTATTTCTAACTTTCTTGTATTCCTCCCACGTTGAATGCCTCCTAAAAATTCTGAATTCTTTGCGCAAGTGGTCTCTCCTATGCATGCATTTCCTAATCTCTGCTGTTAACCATGGGGCTGGCTTACCTTTAACTCTTAATTTCAAGGGGTGTGCATGCTCATTTAGAGGTTCTACGTCTACTTTAACAAACATTTCTAATTTATCATCTGCACTTACCGCCATACCAATTTGGTTAATGGGACCACTTAAGATATCTTCATCTACTTGCTTCCAATCAACATTCTTATAATTTCTAGTATTTACAAATTTAGGAAGAAATTTTTGCTTATTAATCTTACGAACACAATAAATTAATTCATGATCACTTAATCCTACACTTATATTACCTGACTGAGTAATATTTTCATTGTGATTTGCATAAACATGATCAATTAAAGTAGCTGACCTATTATTAACCCTAGTAACAGACTTTATCAATTGTACCAATCCATGTGATCTTGTGAGAAATTTGAAATTATTTACTGGTAATGTCTTCTTACTCAAATCAATGTTGAAATCACCTAGAAAAAACAATTCATTAGCTTCCAATTTTAAACTATTTACTAAACTATCAAAACAATCTGAAAATTCTTCTAACTTTACGTGTGGAGCTTTATAAACTGCTGTAAAAATCATTGGCTTTACATTCGGAAGCCAGAATTTAACTGACTGCAACTCAACATCTATCGGAAATTTAACTTTACACTCAATCACACTAGACATGAACTTCTCAGCAATATAAATAACCAACCCTCCCCCTATCCTTTCACGATCAAATCTTAGCATTTTATAATTGTCAACAGAAATAAAACCGTCTTGAACAGACTCATCTAGATATGTTTCACAGCAAGCAAATATATCAAAATTATACGTGTCAAGAATAACTCTCAACTGATCTATATACTTATCCAACTTACGTATATTGAGATGTCCAAGCTTCATTCCTTTTGGCAATATAGCTAAACCTTTAGCAACATCATCATTCATACTTTGAGGCTCTTTATCGACATTATGATTAGCAAGATTTGTCATGTAAATTTCATGTACACTTAGAGGGGGAAATAAACAATTCATACAATACCATCTCGGCGAAACTCTTCTTGTTCGATTCTTCAGTTCATAGACATCTTGAAAGCCACATTGAAGGCACTTGCTGCTATTATAACTGATTATACACTAATTACATTCCCATGGTCCAAGTATTGAATCAAATATTTCATTGGTCATATTTATACATACCCGATGGAAAATATCTTCACATAACGAGCACTCTAGGCGTTTAGTTGTTTTGTTCTTTTTCAAATTACATACGGTACAACGTTTAACTACTGGTTTAGCCATTATGAATGAAAGAAATTGTAATGTTATAATCGAAAGAATATAAATCAAATTCCCTAAAGGCCTAATTCTGCTGTCAGAAAAGAAAACAATAATATTTTGAAGTTTGTTTATATAACAAGGAAAATCAAAAGTCAAATCCTTTTTTAAATATTTACTTCATAAAAAAATACTTTATGATACAAATTTGGCTTCACAATGATACTTCAAATTAAGGGAAGGATTTTAATGTCAACGAACTCAAAAATTACTAAATAAATATAATTATTTAATGAGTATTTAAGCCTAAAGCTTGTCGTCAAGGTACACAATGATGAAGACGTTAACACAAATGTAAATATGTTTAAATTCCTATATTCTTAAATTAAATGAAAAATGAAAACATCTTCTACACAGAAACACAATCAGAAAATGTAGATGAGACGTGGAAAAAACTTTCTCTAAAACTGATTAAAACTGGTTCAAACCGGCACCATTTTCACCAAATTCTAACCTGTTCGTGTCACACCCCTCGTCCGAGGTGTTTTTAGATACGGAATCGACCGTCTGAACACGATGGAGTCAACCGTTTTGCTCTAGAACAACAGCCCTAGATTTGACATTGTAAAAACCAGTTTTTGACTAATTTGAGCCTAGAAGAGAGCCAAAGCAATTTTTTTCATTTTTTTTTCAAAATCATCTTCTCACATCACGACCGATGATCTGGATAAAAAAGATTTTCATTTGGACCATTAATGGTTCAAACGGTCAAAAACCGGTTTATACCGTGCCAAATCCAAGGTTTTTGTCCTAGAGCAAAATGGTTAACACCACTGTGTTCAGATGGTCGATCCCGTATCTAAAAACACCTCACACGGGGTGTGTGACACGTACGGTTGAAAATAAGTTAAAACCAGTGCTGGTTTAACCAGTTTTTACCAGTTATGCAAATATAACGTTTCACGTTTCAACTTGTGCGTTGGAGAACCTAACTGTGAAATATATGTTTTCCAAATAATATCTTAACTCCCACTCTAACTCTGTACTTGGGAGATGCTGCACATGGTGCCCTGGCTCTGGCACACAAGACCTCGCACAAACCACAGCTACGATACAGATCTAATTC
>JAMZAV010018594.1:0-14005 GCA_024449915.1 Sweltsa coloradensis
AAAACCCGCCCGGTTTTCGGCAAGACCACTTGGGGCGGAAAAGGGGGCCCATTCCCCACTTTTCCCCCCCAGGCCTAGTTTTAGATTTGGGGTAGATTTGGCCTTGGGTAAGGAAAGGTTGTTTTTTGGGGAAAAGCCCCGGGATGGGAAGGGTGCCCGGGGTTTTTCCCTTACTTTTCTTTGGCAAGAAATAATTCGTGGGAGGGGTTTAATTTCATTGGAATCAAAAATTCATTCGGCAAAAAACCTTTAAAGGGCCCTTCCGGGATTTTGCCCCTTTTTTTTTTTAAACCAATTTTTTTATTGGCGTAAAGGGTTTAACTTCGTTGTAATCAGCCAGCTTATTTTGGGGGGGGGTTTGGGTGGGGGGGGCGCGTTTTTCCCCCCTTTTTTTTTCCCCGGCCCCTGGTTTATAATATTGGGGAAGGGGGAATTTGGTTGGATCCAGGAAAGGTTTTTTTCGGGAAAGTTTGGAGGGAAAGGGGTCGGCTTTTGCCCCTTTTAAACCGGGAATTTTTTAAAAATTTGGGGTGGGAGAGGTTTGGAACTTCGCAGTTGGATAACTCGAGAACCAGCGGTTCTATTTCGGGCAAAGAGACCACTCGTTTGGATGCGGAACGAGCGTGCGCGCATTATTGCCCTCGTTTGACTTTTCCCTCTAGGACCGATAGTTTTAGTAGATATTGTCCGTGGAGAGGTTGTTGGAACTTTGCAGTGTGGATAACTCGAAGAACCAGCGGATCGATTTCGGCAAAGACCACTCGTTGGATGCGGACGAGCGGCGCGCATTATTTGCCCTCTTGAACTTTTTCCCTCTAGTCTCGATATTTTTAGTAATATTGGCGTGGAGAGGTTTGGAACTTTGCAGTGGATACTCGAGAACCATCAGGTTCGATTTCGTGTGGGCAAAGACACTCGTTGGATGCGGAAGAGCGTGCCGCGCATTATTGCCCTCTTGCTTTTCCCTCTAGGACCGATAGTTTTATGTAGATATTTGCGTGGAGAGGTTTGGAACGTGTGGCAGGGTTGGATAACTCGAGAACCATCGGTTCGATTTCGGGCAAAGACCACTCGTTGATGCGGAACGGGAGCGTGCGCGCGTTATTTGCCCTCTTGACTTTTCCCTCTGGACCGATAGTTTAGTAATATTGGCGGTGGTAGAGGTTTGGATTTCGCAGTTGGATAACTCGAGAACGCACGGTTCGATTTCGGCAAGACCACTCTTGGATGCGGAAACTAGCGGTAGCGCAGGGGGGGCGGGTATTGCCTCTTGACTTTCCCTCTAGGACCGATAGTTTTTAGTAGATTTGGCGTGGAAGTGGTTTGGAACTTTTGCAGTTGGAAACTCGAGAACCAGCGGTTCGATTTCGGGCAAAGACCACTCGTTGATGCGAACGAGGTGCGCGCATTATTGCCCTCTTGACTTTTCCCTCTAGGACCGATAGTTTAGTAGATATTGGCGTGGGAGAGGTTTGGAACTTTGCAGTTGGATAACTCGAGAACCAGCGGTTCGATTTCGGGCAAAGGACCACTCGTTGGATGCGGAACGAGCGTGCGCGCGTTATTGCCCCTCTTGACTTTGTCCCTCTAAGGACCCGGTAGTTTAGGAAGAAATATTGCGTAGGAGAGGTTTGGAATTTCGCAGTTGGATAACTCGAGAACCAGCGGTTCGATTTCGGGCCAAAGACACTCGTTTGATGCGGAACGAGCGTGCGCGCATTATTGCCCTCTTGACTTTTCCCTCTAGGCCGGATAGTTTTAGGTTAGTTATATTGGGCGTGGGAGAGGTTTGGAACTTTGCAGTTGGATAACTCGAGAACCAGCGGTTCGTTGGAGGGGGGGGGAAAAGACCATCGTTGGATGCGGAACAGCGTGCGCGCTTTATTGCCCTCTTGACTTGTCCCTCTAGGACCGATGTTTAGTAAGATACTGGCGTAGGAGAGTTTGAACTTCGCCGTTGGGATAATGACTAATATGACGTCGAGCTCGGCAACCTGGTATGTAAATTTAAAGAAAAAAATAACGATTCGATGAGGGGGATAACGCTTCCGACGGTCCCATAGAAGGGCGCGCAACGTCCGCATCCGGTAAAAAGTCGAACATTTGCCGGCGATTTGCGGGTCGAGTTTCCACCCACGGTCAAAGGCTCACGCGTAATGTGCACGAGGTCGAGACGCTTCGAATCGAGGGTGTGTGGCTTCCCGATCGGTCCCATAGGAAGCGGTGGCGAGGGCGACGCCCCAAGTGCGGAGCACATTTTCGCAATCCGTCGCGTAGTCGTCCGCTCGGCAGTCGTTTTCGTTGCCTCCGCTCGCACTTGCATGTTCTCCACCCACGTGTCCGTCTTCCGTCCTTCGCGAAGGATCTACCAGCCACTTTTCGGCTTAGACCGGGGCGCCATCGGACCCGTATTGGGCCCCAATTATTTCCAAATGCACATACGTAATTGCTCATTGTCCCATATGATTACCACGTAGAGGCGTAAATTGCGTCCGGCGGTGGTTTAACAGCGTATTGTCGAGATTCCGAACCCGGACCAACTAGACGCGTACGCTCGTTTCCGCATCCACGAGGGGTCCGGGTCCAATATCGAACCGTCGGTTCGCAAGTTATTCGATTTCGCTGACCGTTCTCTCCAACTCGGGGCATTGTTGTGCAATATTACGTGTGCTGGTGCTCGAACCGTCGACCCGGGAGAAAAGTTAATTCTAAAAACAGTCTAAGAATGGTGTTTTCTACCCGGCCAGTAAGACAGTAAAGTATATATAAAGCGCTAATGTAGCTAAAAAAAAAAAAAAAGCTAATGTATAATAAAAATAAAAACGACCCCCGACGCCCCATACAACTTGGCGTCCGGCCGCATTTCCATAATAAAAAACGGGCGCCGGGGCTCGAACCATTGACTTAAGAGAAAAGTTTATTTGAAAGAAACGTCCTAGAATGAGAATTTCTACTAGGGTACGTGTATATTTCTATCGTTTAGCAGAGAAACCTAATTTTCACCCGAAAAAACGACAAAGTCCCGAACATATACAAAAACACCTTTAAAAAATCACAGGGGCCAAAGTTATGGGTAGAATTGGACGGGACCGGTTGCGTTACACTCGTGGAAAGAGAAGTACACGGAAAAAAATAAAACTGATAACGACGCCCGTATAACTTGGCGTCGGGACGCATTCCCATATAAAAACCGACGCCGGGGATCGAGCCATTGACTTTAGAGAAAAGTTTATTTGAAAGAATCGTTCTAGAATGACAATTTCCACGAGAATACGTGTATATTCCTATCGTTTGACAGAAAAATCTAATTTTCACCCGAAAAAACGACAGTGTCCTAAAAATAAACAAAACACGTTTAAAAATCACAGGTGCCAAAGTTATCGATCGAAGTGTACGGGACCGGTTGCGTTACACTCGTGGAATAGAGAAGTACACGGAAAAAAATAAAATTGATACCGACGCCCGTATAACTTGGCGCCGGGACGCATTTCCATATTAAAACAGACGCCGGGGCTCGAACCATTGACTTTAGTGAAAAGTTTATTTGAAAGAATCGTTCTAGAATGAGAATTTCTACTAGGGCACGTGTATATTCCTATCGTTTAGCAGAAAAACCTAATTTTCACCCGAAAAAACGACAAAGTCCTAAACATAAACAAATCACCTTTGAAAAATCACAGGGGCCAAAGTTACGGGTAGAATTGGACAAGACCGGTTGCGTTACACTCGTGGAGAAGAGAAGTATACGGTAAAAAATAAAAACGACACCGTCGCCCATGTAACTTGGCGTCGGGACGCATTTCCGTATAAAAACAGACGCCGGGGCTCGAACCCTTGACTTTAGAGAAAAGTTTATTTGAAAGAAACGTTCTCGAATGACAATTTCTACGAGGGTACGTGTATATTTCTATCGTTTGACAGAAAAACCTTATTTTCACCCGAAAAAACGACAAAGTCCTAAACATAAACAAACACGTTTAAAAATCACAGGTGCCAAAGTTACCGATCGAATGGACGGGCCCGGTTCCGTTTTACTCGAGGCGAGAGTAGAACACGCAAAAAAACAAGGGGACGACCCCCTAAAACGTGGGCGTCGCGACGCTTCTCGTGCGGCGTCGGGGACGCCCGCGGGTCTCGGGAGCAACGGGAGGTTTTCTTTGTTGTCCAATAGGAGTGTGGTCCCCAAAATTCTGGCCTCCTAGCACCTCCTTCACCGTAAAATAGATTTAACATGCAAATGAGCTGTGACGTCAGACACGGCAGCCATCTTTTTTTTCTAGACCAATCAGAGAAGGGGGAAAACCCGGAAAAAAATTTTTTGGTGCCCAAAGTTACCGTCAGAATTGTACGTTCTTGGGCTCGTTGGATTCGGGGACGACTTGCCCGGACCGTCCGAAAGGGTCCTCGACCGTTCCCGGCGTCGCGACGCCACGTAGAAAACGACGCTCGGCCCCTAGGGGACGGACGTCGTCGGGAAGTCAAATTTTCGGGTTCCCCCGTCGAGACGGGGTCCGTAGAGGTGTTGCACGACGTTGCACGACCAAGGGGGATCTCCCCCACCGCGCCAAACTTCGATAATAATTAACAATTTAGAAAAATAAAAATTACCCCGACGCCCGCAAAAAACGTGGCGTCGAGACGCATTTCCTGGAAAGACCGTCGCCGGGGCTCGAACCGTGGACCCGAGATAAAAGTCAAATTTGAAAAAATAGTCACGCAAAAAATACAATATAGACGCGACCCCCAGACAACAGGGCGTCGCGACGCCCGCGGTTCGTAGTACCGGTCGTGACGCCCGCCGTAGTGCCGTCCCCAAAAAACCCCTCCCCCCGTAAACCCCAAATCCCTCCATGTTAAAAAAAGAGAATAATTTAAATTCCCCCCCTCGGCAAATAAACCCCAAAAGGGGGCCCCACCCAAAAAAATAAAACATCGTTACGACGCCGTACTTCGACGTCGGTACGTTGCCCAAAAGCGCGAGGGTCTTTCGCGCCGTTCGAATTACGCGAGGGGGGTGTACGATTTTGGCCCTAGGGCAATTCCATCGGAGAGTCCCCCCCACGACGAGGACGGGCCCGGGGTCGCGACGTCCCGAGGGGGCATGCCCCGGGGAAACAGTGAAACCCCCGGAGGGTACGGTCCGGGGGTCCGCACCGCTCTGCGCCCGGCGTGCGAATGAGGGGGGAAACCGAGGACAAAGCGCTCTTTTATACCCCCATAGGGTACTGCGCGCGCCGCACCCGCGCGCCAATCGCATTTAGGAAACGTTTACAAGGCAAAATTCGCGGGGTTTTCCCAACCGAGATGCGGCGGGGGGGAAAGGGCCCGATTTTGCGACGGGACGCCCCCCCTATCATTGTAACGGGGCTCCTTTCGAAAAAAATTTCGCGTAAGCCCGAGCGATTTCGTCGGGTAGTATTTTTTTTAATTAAGCATTTTTATCGCGGCGGGGCGGAAAAAAGCACCGCCGGACACCTTCCGGGACGTTTTTTTCGGCACGTGCCGGAAAAAGGGGAAAGCACAAGGCACGTGCGTCGACTCTTTTGGAAATTTTGTTCGCTTTTTTAACGGGCCGGGGTCCCTGGTTCGTATCCACTCGGCATCACATCGAAAAAAGTACAACCAAACGAGAGGGTGTGCCAGAAACACTGTCGCCGGGCTTCCCCCTACGTTTTTGGTACGTACATGAAGTTGTCGCCACACCTTTTTAAGTAATTAGACGGAAATTTTCCTTCCGATTTTAACGAGCCCTGTCCGGGTTCGTATCTCGTCGGGAAAACCCTCGAGAAAAATGCGAAACTGACCGGGTTGTACCCGGGGAAGACGTTATTTCAAATGAAACACACACGATAAACACGCTTGAAAATCGAAAAATAGCGCCAGCATTAAATATATTCGACGTAATTAGCACGTTTTAAAAATTTAAAACAGTAGCGTCGCCCCTGGCGGGAGATCGACTTCACTACAGATTTTTGCAAAAAGTCGGATTCTGAAAAAGATCGGGGTGGTTGTGTAAGTAGTCGGTACGGTGCTGTGGGAGACTTTCCGTTTCTTGAAAAAAAATGTTCCGAAAGTCGTATCTACCGAACGGCTGGACTTAGGACCTTCCGGTTTGAAAAATCGGACTGATATGGACAAAAGGAGTATTCTATCAAATTTTCAGTCCCCCACCTCCCCCGGAAGGGTACGTACCAAACCCCCCTCCGCCCGAAAATTTACCCCGAAATTGACCCCCGTATCGTCGACGGGGCACGAACCGACGATCCTAGAGAAAGGTTTATTTGAAAGAAAACCTCGTAACGCTTCAACATCTACCGGAAGGTGTTAGTTTTGCGTCGTCGCGACCTCCGTGCCGCCCCCGGGGGCGGTGACCGAACGGTTTTTGGCCAATATCTCGAGAAATGACGTAGTTACGCGTTTGAAACGAGGCTCGTCGGAAGCGTCGCGACGTCTCGCTTCCGAAAAGTATACACACACCCACGCGACTGCCGCCTCCGGGGGTGGAACGGAGATTGTTTGCGAAAAACACGCCCTCACCTACCACGTGATTTAACGGCGTTGCATTCGTGGGTAGGTCGACCTGTGACACACCGGCTGTCTTCGGGGGACGAATCTCGGACGGTCGCGACGCCAAACAGACTCGACCCGGATGCAATCGGGCGAGCGCAGCCGCGTCCTCCTTGTACGCGATTTCGGAACATAATCGACGAGTTTTAGGCCGTTTTCGTACGGGCCGGTTGTAATTCACGAAAAGGGCGCCCGCCGATCATTGGCACGACACCTTCACGAACAACGACATGTAAGATACAGGTTCGATCTCGTCGGCTAGTATTTTTAGATAAGCCATTTATGCCGGAAAGTGTAAGAAAATCCACATCCACACGTTCAACGGGCGAATACGGTACGTACCGGCGTGAGTCGCGTGATAACGCACCACGTTTCCTTGTAAGAAATTTACTTCCGCTTCCGGAAAGCCCGGTTCCGGGTTCGTATCTCGTCGGGAAACACCCCCTAAATTTGTGCACCTTCGCCGAAGGTTGTCGGATTCGGCGCGAAACCACGAGTGCCGAACCGTCGACGGGGCTCGAAACCGTGAGACCGAGAGAAAGTTATTTGAAAAAAAAAAAGGCCTTAGAAATGTGCTTTCTAGCCGGCCACAAGGGTTCCGAGGCGGCCGAAATTTGTTTTTTTTTTTTTCTCGTCGACATGCCCCAGGCATGTTGGGCCAGCACTAATTCTAAAGATGCACAAATGCACCTTGTTTAATTGTTTCCATATGATTAAACGTCGTGTGCCCGATACCCCGTCCGAGCAGGCAAGGAAGGTAGATTGGCGCCACCCAACGAAGACGGCCGCGTCGAGGTCGCGACGCCCGAGAGGACACGAGGGAAACAGAGTGAACCGCGGTGGCCACGGTCCGGGGAGGTCCGCACCGATCGAGCACGGCGGCGACTGACCAGAGGCAGGGACCGCGGTTTATTATACCGCCAGTGGGTACTCCGCGCGCCGATCCAAGCGCTCAATCGCATTGCAGCACGCGTTGTATGGAAATTCGGGGCGTTCGAACCGAGATACGGCGGGGAAGTGACACCGATTCGCGACGTGGACGCCCGCCTACACATTGTAGACGGACTCCTTACGAACAATTTCGTGGCGAAGCCACGGCGTTCGTATCTTGTCGGCTAGTATTTTTAAATAAGCATAACATGACGGCGGGTGCTGAAAATGCACCACTCGCACATCTTCCGGTACGCTTTCGGTACGTACCGGAAAGGGTGGGGTACAAGTGTTGTACTGAGCCTTGTAGAAAATTTTGTTCCGCGTCGAACGGGCCAGGTCCCGGGTTCGTATCTCTATGCACCACGTAGATAATTAACGATCCGACCTAGAAAGTGTGCCAGAAACACCGTCCCGTGCCTCGGTTACGTTTTCGGTACGCACGGATGGTTTGTCGCGCACACCTCGTGACACGGTAGCTGGGCGTGAAAATTTCCTTCCGGTTCCAAAGAGCATGCCCGGGTTTCGTTATCTGTCGGGACACACGTCCAAATAATACAAAAGTAAACAGGCGTGGCGCGCGTTTGGCGTATTCCTAATGGAAACCACTCGGTAACCAAGTTTAAAAGATCGATTTCTTAAAAACACCCAATTAAATTTGATTTTATTTAATGAGCACGTTTTAAAATTTAAAAATAGTCGCGTCGCCTGGCGGGAGATTCGACTTCATACCTTTTTTTTTTTTTTTTTTTAATTTTGCAAAAAGTCGGATTTGAAAAAGAGCGGGGTGTGTTGTGTAAGTAGTCAGTCCGGTGCCTGTGGGAGAATTTTCGTTTCTTGAAAAAAAATGTCCGAAAGTCGAATCTCCCGAACGGCTGGGACTTAGGGACCTTCCGGTTTGAAATCGGACTGATATGGACAAAAGTAAGGATTCATAATCAAATGTTCAGGACCCCCACCTCCCCCGGAAGGCGTACCAAAACCCCCCGCGAAAAAAGTACCCCGAATGACCCCCGTATCGTCGACGGGGCTCGAAACCGTTCATCCTAGAGAAAAGTTTATTTGAAAGAAAATACTCGTAACGGTAACATCTACCGGATGGTGTTATTTTTGCGTCGGTGCGACCTCCGTGCCGCCCCCGGGGGCGGTGACACGAACGGTTTTGGCCAATATCCGAGAAATAACGAGTTACGCGGTCGACGAAACGAAGCTTACCGGAAAGCGGTTCGCACGTCCCGCTTCAGAAAAGTATACACACACCCACGCGACTTGCCGCCCCCGAGGGCTGGGACGAGAGATAGTTTGCGAAAAAACACGTCTCCACGTACCCCGTGATTTCCGGCGTTGCATTGTGGGGTTAGGTCGACGTGTGGAACCACCGACGTGTTCGCGGGACGCCACCGCCGACGTCGCAACGCAAACAGATTCTACCGCGGAACGAAAAATTGGGCGAGCGTAGCGGGGTAGTCCGCGTACTCTTACTCGGATACCGCGTACGGTTCCCATCTTTCTCGGCACGATTCGGAAACCGTCCGTGGTTAATTCACGCAACACGGCGCCCGCCTATCATTGTAGACGACGTTCTTCGCGAAACACCGTCATGTAGGACGCGGGTTCGTATCCCGACGGCTAGTATTTAAATACGACTCTTCTATTCGGAAAGTGTAAGAAAAACCCACAACTCCGGACACTGCGCACCGTTACGGCACGTACCGAAAGTGTCGGTAAACGTAGGAACACGTATCCTAGTGGAAATTTCAACTTCCGCTTCCCGAAGAGCACCGGTCACTGGTTCGTATCTCTTTCGGGAAACACGTCCACATACTCTCGCCAGGTGCGAGATTCGGCGTTTTCCATGCGGTCCGCGCTCGAAACACCCTACCCCTCGCGATCGAGGTCCGGGTGCGTGCGTCCGAGCGGACCCACCAGAGAGGCGTCTTCGCCCGCCAAGCCGTAGACGCCCGCGCGAAAGTACTTGGTCGTAGACGAGGTGCACGGTCACGACGTACCGACGCCTGGGGATCGAACCGAGTACCGGTGAGAAAAATGCCTCGTGAGAAAAGTGCCTAGAATATCGCCCCTCGGAGGGAGGAACAATCGAGGGCGGTCGGCCACCACCGTGCCGCCCCCGGGGGCGGTACGTCGCCGGAATTCGTCCCATATCTCGAGAACTATAGAACGTAGACCCGCCCCCCCCCCCCCCCCTGTCCCCCCGCCGGTCGATTCCGAAAGGTCTCGCCGAGACGCTTCGGAATCGACCCATCGAACGGAAGCCACCACCACCCCCGACCGGGGGCGGCCACGGGAACGGCGTATTACACGCCGCCGTCGCCGGCCGGACACGGGTCGAATCGCCTTTGCCGCGCGGCCGGCACCGACGTGCACGCGTTCGGAACACTCGCCCGGACGTCGCGACGCAAAAATACCGCCCCCACGTACGGAAGGAGCGATCATTTGGCGTACACGCGGCGAGGCACCCCGTCCGTATCTCCGTGTGCGACGCACGCCCGCTCTCGACGCGTCTCGCCGTGGCGCCATTTCGGGCGACCGCCGAAACCCCGATTGCGTCGCGACGCCCACTGACCTGGCCGCGAGAGGAATCGAGGTTCGAGGTCCTAGGTGCAAGTGGGGCGTCGCGACGACGCCGTCTTCGAGCGCGCGCACCTACCGGGAATCGTCCGCTCCCCATTCCGGCGCGCATAGGCGGAGCAAGTGAGTGCCGTCGCGCGGAACACCCGGGCGCGATCGGATTAGTCCGGACTTTTCCCGCTCGTTTGAGCCGCTCGCCGACCGCCCACCTCTATCGGTTCGACCGCAAACGTCGTTTGAAAACCGAACGAGAAACACTCTGCTCGGTCCAAGCCCGCCCGAGGTGTTTTCTACGCGGTCCGCGATCGCTCACCCTAGCCGGCCGTCGCCGAGCGCACGGCACGATTCTCGATCTACTCTCGACCATGGCAGACGTCGCAAGCGCTACCCAGAGTCCCGCACCGGCCGCGGCCACCACTCCGTCGGCGAAGAAGGCCAAGGCGGCCGCCTCGAAGAAGCCCCGCGGAAAGCCCGCGCATCCGCGCACCTCCGAGATGGTCTGCAGCGCCATCAAGAGCCTGAAGGAGCGCGGCGGCTCCTCCCTGCAGGCGATCAAGAAGTACATCTCGGCAAACTACAAGGTGGACGCCGAGAAGCTCGCGCCCTTCATCAAGAAGTACCTCAAGTCGGCGGTCACCTCGGGCGAGCTCGTCCAGACCAAGGGCAAGGGTGCCTCCGGCTCGTTCAAGCTGTCCGGCTCCGCGAAACCCGAGGGCGGCGGCTCGGCCGCCCCCAAGCGTCGGCCAGGAGAGTCACGGCCGTGGAAGAGGCGGACCAAGGACAAAGCGGCCGCCGCCAAGAAGGCCTCCGCGGAGTCGCCCCGCCTCGCCACCGGCCAAGAAGAAGGCCCCCAAGAAGAAGTCGCGAAGCAAGGCAAAGTCTCCCAGGCGGCCGCCACAAGGCGAAGAAGGCCTCCGCCCCAAGCAGAAGGTTCCAGGTGCGACCGAAAGAAGCCGAAGGCGCCAAGCCCAAGAAGGCCGCCTCCAAGCGAAGGCGTCCCCCAAGAAGGCGACGGCCAGCGCGCAAGATAGTGAGCTGGCCGACGACGACGGTGATCAAACCCGATCCACAGGACAATCGGCCCTTTTTAAGGGCCCACCAACCTATTAGAGAGAGCAAATATTCCGTCTAGTGTGAAACGCGACGGAGGGTCGTTGAACGAGGCGCGTTGCTGCGCTGTCGAAGTAACAACGATAAAGACAGACGGACTACAATAATAGTCCGATTGTAAACAATTAATAATAAATAATAATAATAAAAAACTTAATAAAATTTATTGCTACAAGTTTGGCAGTCACCAAGCGTGTTTGGAGCTCAACTCTTGTCTGCCATCCCCGTGATACATCCAAACAACGAACGCGTTACGGAACAAATAAATAAGTGAACAAACAACGACATTAATACCAACAACTGACAATGATAACAGCGATAATTATGCTACAATCAACATCAATGACCGACAATAACAATAAAAAGAACAGCCGCAACGATAAAGACTTGCCGAGCACGGACGCATTAGTAGAGCTGCGCGTGGCAACAGGTAAGGTAAGGGCAAGAAGTCTCACTTCACGCAGAATGCTCTAATGTGAAGAATAGTGTGGGGCCCTGAAAAGGGCCGATGTTGCGTCGCAACCGCCGACGTATCTAAGCACGCTCCCCGCGGATGCGACGTGCCAGTTGGATGCCTTGGGCATGATGGTGACTCGCTTGCGTGGATCGCGCACAGGTTGGTGTCCTCGAAGAGGCCGACCAGGTTAGGCCTCGACGCCTCCTGCAGTGCCATCACGGCGCTAGACTGGAAAACGCAGGTCGGTCTTGAAGTCCTGGGCAATCTCCCTGACAGACCCCCCCCGCTGGAAGCAGCTTCCTGATGAGGAGCTCCGTGCTCTTTTGGTAGCGACGGATCTCCGGAAGGGCGACAGGTACCAGGCGATACCTGTGGGCTTGCTGACGCACACCGGGTGGCGGCGCGCTCTTCCTCGCCGCCTTAGTTGCGGAGCTTGCTTTCGCGAGCCTTTTCCGCCGGTACTCTCCTTGCCGTCTGCTTGGTACGAGCCATCTCGATGTGTTACGGTCGGTGTCCGGAACGGGAATGCGGAGAGGCCGCGACCCGAGCCAGATATATACCCTACCGACGCCCCGCCCCCCGGCGAAAAACGGCGAAAACCACCTAATGCGACGTCACCATTGGCCGAACGTTCGACGAATCAGAAACGTTCTGCGATCCCATTGGCCGAGCGCGCCGCCAATCGCGAGCGACCTGCTCGGGTATAAAATGCCTCGATTTAGAAATTTCGGCATCACTACGAGATCGACCTGCGTGCAATCCACGTCGCTCAACTCCAAGAATCATGACCGGTCGAGGCAAAGGAGGCAAGGGACTCGGGAAGGGGGGCGCCAAGCGTCACAGGAAGGTGTTGCGTGACAACATCCAGGGCATCACCAAGCCCGCGATCCGTCGTCTTGCTCGCCGTGGAGGCGTCAAGCGAATCTCGGGCCTCATCTACGAGGAGACCCGCGGAGTGCTCAAGGTGTCCTGAAAACGTCATCCGCGACGCCGTCACCTACACCGAGCACGCCAAGAGGAAGACCGTCACCGCCATGGACGTCGTCTACGCCCTGAAACGTCAGGGACGCACCCTGTACGGATTCGGAGGCTAAGCGAGCAGAGCTACAGAGACAAATCGGCCCTTTTCAGGGCCACCACACACGTCTAACTAGAGCATTGAGGTTTTCGGACGCTATCGTGTACGTTGTACTTTGATTCAACGTAAACCCTGTACAGTTGTGTAATGTGTACTGCCAATATAAGTAGATGTAGACACGACAATCCGGATCGACTAAATAATTGTCGGGAACAGCGACAACGCATCGCAAACGGACAATCACGGCGGCAATACGAAAGGGCCGATGCACGAGCGCCGGCGTATGTCACCGCGCCGACCCTATCCCCACGGGCCCGGCACTGGGTTCGTACCTCTGCCGCAGCCGGACCACGGCTAACCTATGCACAACCGAGGACAATCTAGACGGAAACTGCCACGCGAATCTACCGGTCGTGGCCTCGCGTCCGTATCTCGCCGGTCGCTACGTATACCACGGCAGTCAATTCGGTTCGACTCGAAGTGTATATCACGGACATTCGGAACGGCTTACCCGAGTCTATTTCGATTCGAATCGTAGTTGTTGTTGTGGCAGTTTAAATTGATGCTAAAAGAATCTATGAATAACACTTGAAAATACTATGCACCTGATCTAGCCCAATGCCTTCATTAAAGCCTCCAAGACGCCATTTTCTTGTAAACACGTAATAAACACCGCCTGCCTACTAATTGTATTCACCGAAATCTAAATCTCCAAGGCAGTTTCGAATCCGAATTGAACTGCACATCAAGCAATTTACCCGTGTCAGTCCACTTCGGAAAGTGGATCGACTCCAAATGGAATCGAGTGTGTTGCTAGATCAAGAGACTCAAAACCGACCCGAGTCAATTCGGATTGAGTGCTGTGACATACGTTTGCAAGCCGACGTAGTCTGAAAAGGAACCGAACGCCAAGCGCCACCAGACAGTATTAGCTCTTTGAACAAGTGATATGGTGGCCCTTAAAAGGGCCGATTGTTATGCGCTGCCAAGCCTTAGGCCTTCTTCTCGGTCTTCTTGGGCAGAAGGGGACGGCTAGGAGTTCGGCAGGACACCACCCTGGGCGATGGTGACGCCGGACAGAAGCTTGTTCAACTCCTCGTCGTTCCTGATGGCCAGCTGCAGATGACGCGGGATGATGCGGGTCTTCTTGTTGTCTCGGGCGGCGTTACCGGCCAACTCTAACACCTCGGCGGCGAGGGTATCCCTGACGGCCGCCAGGTACGGACGGGTCGCGCCGGCACGACGCCCCCCCCCCCCCCCCCCCCCCCCGCTCG
>JAMZAV010018598.1:0-14009 GCA_024449915.1 Sweltsa coloradensis
GGATTGAGAGTGAGTAGACAACGTAGAGAAAGTGGTTTATGGAAGTTAATTGGAAGGGGCGTGGAACGAGAGGGTACAGAACTATACCTCATTATAGTTTTTAAAACTTTTTAAACAAAGTTTCTCTATTAATTATTCTCAACCGATAGATTAAGTTAACGCTTACAAGCAAAAAACTAATCTTGGAGCTTGCTGGTCCGATAACTATTATCCCAAGCATACTAAAAACTAGGAAAAACGCTTAAGTCCCGCCGCGTTGTCGGAGGAGCGTAGTTGGTGAATTGAGCTGCCATGTGGTTTTGCGGATTTTCTGTTGTTCTGTGAAAAAATCAGACTTTGTTGAATTTTTTTTTAAAATTAAATCAAATTAAATAAAAAATTAACTAATTTTTTTTTTAATTAATCGTAATTTAAAAAAAGGAAAAAATCGTAATATTGAAATTTTCATAAGAAATAATTATTCGATTACGCACAAATTTTACACGAATATATTAATTCTTAAAATTAAGGTTCTGTGAAAAAATCATTACAATCGGATAAAGCATGTAGGAGTTTAAGTCGAAGAAATGTTTTAAAAATCGAAAAAAATCTTTAAAATTGCGATTTTCATGAGAAAAAATTTTTCGATTAAGCTCAAAAACGTGGCAGTTCTTAGTTCAGAGATTTCGAAGGCCTCCATAAAATTTCATCGCAATCGGAGTATCGGTTTAGCCGGAATCGTGTTAACAGACAGACAAAAATACAGAAAGAAGAAAAAAAAAAAAAAAACATTCCGGATTTTTTTCTCCAGTGTAGTGAAATGGAATCTTCGCTTCGCTCGCTACGCTCGCTACGCTCATCCAATAATAATATTGTTTAAAGATTTTCTTCAGTCAAACTACAAATGGTGGTATGAACTTCAAAAAAATCCCCCCCTGGTTTTATATCCCCCTATTTTAACACACGTAGCCTACGTAGCAGGTCAAAGTTTATTCAACTATTTAAATAATTCTAGTTTTATCAACAAAAATTAATAAAATTAATTTTACGTTGTTCCTTTTCTTTTTTGAAACCTTTGATATGCCAACAACTCAAATAAATAACTCTTATTGTTAATCGAATTATAGCATTTACCTTCTTTAACTTCTAAAGTAGATCGTTCTTAACAAGTTGTTATTTAAAAATAGCATGGTTAAATTCAATGCAATCGTACAAACGATTTCTCCTAATCTAATTGTGCTGAAGAGTGTTTGCGCCAACTTTTACAACCATCACAATAAGATAATATCATCGTTATTTATCAAAACACGAGTTTGTTATAACCTAGTTTAAAACTGTATAACGGCAATGTAACAACTCAACAAAAAATATGTAACAAGTCGAGAAAAAACCTTGCAGCATCTCATGTATATTATCTAAAACAAGTATGTGGCAAAATATTTTTCAAATATTGGAAGTTTCCGTTACATATACAAAATTTCAAAGAATCCGTCGAAATTAGGTGGCCGTCATGTACTGCAACATTAATAATTTTATAAAATGCCCTACAAATTTTGCAATTTTAAATACGTCATTTTGCAAACACTGTGAGCATAGTCAAAAATAGCAATGCATTCTAACTTCTATTGGACTCTACACTATAATATTTTCATGAACGCATCTAAGGGATACACAAAGAACAGACTCCTTTTTACACCCTGATGTAAAATGCTATATCGGAGATAGAAACGCCTGACGATTTGTCAACATCAGTCATCCAAAGGGAAATGTTTTGCAAAATGTAATTTATTCATCAAAACAGAAGAATAAAAGCTACTTCAAAGCACGCGCCGTTTTTTTCACCAAGCTCTTTAGCTTTTACTTCGAATACGAAACGAGTCTGCTCAATGTTTTGTTTCAAATTTGACGTCTTTGACATAAAGGAAATCTCGCCTGTTACTTTATTTGTTTCATATTTCACTATTGTATTTTTCGTTTCTCTCTCAGTTTGAAAGTAAATAGAACACTGTATAATGTGTTCATCTCTGTCAAACGCGCAAAAATATAATTACTCGTGCAAAACAATGTTTTAATTCAGTTTTGTAGCAGGTAGAGAAAGAAACGGCTTCGCATGGCTGGTATCAACTTTTCATTCAACATTCGTACGTTTTTTCTTGGAAGTAGATACTTCAACGATTCCACCAAACTTCTACTCAGTTCTTCACTTTCATATATACTTCACAACCCTTCACAGCAGACAAAAGCCATATACATACGAGGGTTGAAAGAGCCACTTTACGTAGGAATTTATATTTGCCTTTTCAAAGAAAACACCACTACAGAAATATATTGATATTTCAAAGAACTTAAAGTGAGTCTTCACCGAAATTTACGAGTGCTTACAAGGTACAAAGATTGCATTTGTACCAGGTATTGAAAAACTCATAGAATGCGAGATATTTGAGACTATGAACGCGTCTCAAAGTGAAAGACAACTAAAACAAAAGTCCCAATTATGTTGGCCATCGGTTTTAACTGAGGTAGTTTGTGTACACGTTTAAAGTACATCATGCCACTGTTTAATCTTCCTTACAGCCGCATTGATGGCTGCAGATACGTATAACAATCTTTTGTCATTGAATAGGCCTAATTTAGATTTGCACAATAGTAACAATTATCACTTTCGAAAGCAAGTTAGAACTATTGCTAAGGGATGTTCTAGGTCTGTTTAAGGGGACTCAATCCACTGCAATCGCATTAACGACTGAGAAGATGCTAGAAAAAAATTATCAACAAGGATTGCCCGTCTCGTCAAAATTTGTACCCTTGACCTTCCAAATCAAAGTCGCACCAACACTGTCGGTAGGTCTACTTGCTCGAATTACGAAACTCCGCCTTTATAAACATTCACAGGGGATTGATATTCATTACTAAAGCAGCTGCTAAATCCTGGCCACCGTTTATGTCTGTCAATAAAATACAGAATTCGATGGCAGAGCAGAGTGATTAACCGCCCCCCCCCCCCCCTCACACACACACTAATGGGGTGGATCCACCACAACCACCCCCCACACCCCCCCCCCCTCTGAACCGCAATCACTTCAAAGGTCAAACAAAAAGAACTCAGCTGGAAATAATTTCACCGGGAACGAATATAATCTACTTTCCTACAAAACAATCCGAGCTAAAACGCATGTGCATTGAACGTCAAAGCACTCAGTCACAGCCTCAATCAAACAAAGAACATTGAAAAAAATGGTTCGTTACGTTTGAATGAACATTGTAGCGATATCACATCAGGAAAGAGGAGGCTACCGTTATTTGTGAAGGAGAATTCAGCTAGCAAAGGGTATTTATAGATCGTTTAAAAAAGAGTTTGGTGCATATCTATAATGTCGGGGACAGTATGACACAAAGGGGGCACTGCAATTGATGTTTCCCTTATCAAACATTAACCAAGCCCATGAGAACTGTTCCAGATAATTTACAGGACTATTTTATTGAATTAAATAGTTGTTTGTAGTTTAACGACAATAATTATCATGAATTATAATTACTATTCTGTATTCACTTGTACCAGATAATATACACGACTGCGGTACTGAATTAAATGGCTGTTTCTAGTTTGTCGATGATAATAATTATAATGAACTATTATTATTCAGTATTCACTGGTGTTGCAATGTCCATATTCACTATTATGACAGTGTTGAATTCTGGGTTTTGCTCCAGCAAACCAAAGTTTTTTAATCTTCATTATACAGTTTTGTTTTTAAATTTCGGGTTACAAACATTATTCACTGAACTATACGCGTAATATTTTTTAGCACCAGACCTTGTTTTATACATTATTCTCAACAAGCTTCAAATGGTGACACACACAAGGAGCGTTTTCTATCGAGGCATACTTTGGCGATCCATCTATATCCCTCTAAAAATTCATTTAAAAATTAATAAAAACATAAATGGAATGTTCAAATTCAAATATGTTATGGTAAATGGTTTGGAAGGATTTTAATGTGTACCTTTTTAATTTTATCAGGGGATCCCTTAACCGGTTTAAAAAATAAGAGTGTAACTAAGATAATCTTACATTTTAAAGTTTGGTTTTACTAACTTGATTTCAAGTTAACTTATCAATTTATTCACATAAGTCTATATACTAATTTTAATTGGATTAATTACTCAGAAGTTAGAAAAATTTTTGTAATTTATGTTTTAACTTTGAAACTTTGAAACTTTGTAAATGATTGATGATAAAGTTCTTGAATGTATGTGTAATTAAGAGTTGTAATAGACCCACCAGTGGTATATCGCATCATGTCATATCCAAGGCCAAATTTTCTTTTAAGAACTAATCCGTGAGTTAATCTACGTAGGCCCTACTGCGTATTTACAAAACACAAGCGAAGTAAAACGCAAGTATTTATTAGTTAAACTAAAATAATTGTACTTGTATTAGGCTAAAAGAGAGCCAAACATGAACTACATTAACCTTTCTGCCCAGAGGGCAGGTGAATATAATTAAATAGCTGTCCATGGGGCTATTTACTAATTGTGACAACAGACGATCGACAGCGACAAGCAACAATAGTCGACTGAAACCGACATCTTTGGTGAGAAGAGCAAGTGAGAACTGCCATCTCCAATTTTCACCATAACAAATTAAATAGTACTTAATTACTTACATTTGTTGTATGCAGTTGTTTATTACGTTAAAGAAACATTGGCAGACGGTATTAAAATGTTAAATGTGTCGCGTGACTATTGTCACTAAAGTTGTAGTTTTCGACTATTGTCTTTTGTTGCTGTCGATCGACTATTGTCACTTAGTAAATAGACCCCCAGGTTTGCTTTATTGACAAGTATGTAAAGTTTGAAATACATAGGATTCTTCCAGGCCGAGCGAATAGCTATTTGCAAATGGTCAATATGTGTCCCATTCCCTCTTATAACACCCATCGATTCATCAATGTCAAAATGCCCCACACGCAAAGATTTGTTTTTAAATAGTTAGATGAACTTTGCGAAGAAATTGGGCATTAAATCTAAAAACTTTGGAAATGTGCACACCAAAACTCCTCTGATAGGCATATTAAATAAAGTGTGCAAAATTGAGGCAAATTATAATTGAATCTTTAACTAAGCATCAAGAGTCTTGAAATCAAGAACAAAACATAATTAAATCCTGCATACTTATACTCCAACAATGCCTCCCTTTTATTGATTCTCCTTTGTCCTTGAATTCAAGAAGTTTGTGGAAAACTTCGACCGTCAAAACAAACCAAACAGAACACTTTGGTAAAGCCCCTCCAGACATATTAACTTCTTGTAAGCCACCCATGCTGCAGAGAATGCCTGTACCACATCGATTCGTCTAGCCCAGCTGGCATAAAACAGTTTTCCTCTCAACGATAATAATATAATCCTACCCCTTTCAACAAAATTGCGTTTAAAATCACAAACAAAAGAACAATCACGCCTAATGCAGTCGACAAGAGCTGCCTACCGTGACGAGCCAGCTACTAGGAACCTGGACCCGCACCGGCCTTGCTAATACCACGCCAGCCAACCACTCAGCATCAAACATACAAGTACATTAAAATCAAGGTGAGTACTTTCAGTTCTGTTTGATGCTTACACTTACGGTCCACCTCACATATTAAAAACATTTTTCGAGCCTTTGAATGAAATATGAAAACCAGTGCCAGAGGAATTAAGAGTCGTATCTGTGGGCTACATACCCTAGCCCTAGAACCACACAGTGTTCCCCATAACAATCTCAATAATAAGTTATCTAGTTATTTATTAATGATCAATCATTTTGTTTTGGTACAACTATTTATTTACTTGTTAAGCGAGCGAAGCGAGCGTTTCCATTTGACTCTGCCGGAAATATTAGTCACTGGTTTGTTTTTTTTTTTTTTGTTTGTTTTTTTTTTTTTTTTTTTTTTTTTTTTTTGTTTGTTATGTCTCGCGATAACGTTCGAACGGAGGCTCGGATCGAGTTGAAATTTTGACCATCCGCAAGCTTTGTTCTCGATTGAATGCCATTAGTTTTGTGGCAAAATCGTTCAAAAAGTTAAAAAGTTACATTAAAGTTAATCGAAAGTTTTTTTTTCAAAATAACCGGCGACAAAATCTGAGATAGCCAAATCATTTAGAATGTCCGTCCGGTCAAGAATATGTAAATTTTATTTTGATCCGATAAGTAGTGTAGATGGAAATTACATTATAACAAAGTACGGTTACCATGGCAACGGAAAGTCGTGCAGCTTTTTTGGCTCATGATAGCGGTCGAACGGAGGCTCGGATCGAGTTGAAATTTTCACCATTCGCAAGCTTTGTTCTCGATTGAATGCCATTAGTTTTGTGGACAAATCGTTCAAAAAGTTAAAAAGTTACATTAAAGTTAATCGAAAGTTTTTTTTTCAAACTCAACGGCGACAAAATCTGAGATAGCCAAATCATTTAGAATGTCCGTCCGGTCACGAATATGTAATTTATTTTGATCCGATAAGTAGTGTAGATGGAAATTACATTATAACAAAAGTAACGTTGCCATGGCAACGAAAAGACGCGCGAAGTTTCTAATGCACTGCCACCTAGAAGTAATCAAAATCTTTTGCGGGAAACAGTCTATTAATTGTCAACAAAGAGTTTAAAAAGTTTTCCCAAGGAGTCAAGGTCCTCTAGATGGCGGTGGATTTTAAAGTAAAGATTTAAACACGGGTTTACCCAAATACCTTGGCAATAATAAATAATACTGGAAACGCGTACGTCGTAAATTTTAAAATTTAAAAAAATGTGCAATGTGGGTCTAGCTATAGCACGTGCTCGCTTATCAACGCGTCCAACTGAGCGTTTCCTAGTGATTATCAAAGATAAATAATCATGTTCCAATATTGAACTGTATTATGAATACTGTCTTGAATGTTTGTATAATGAGTGTTAAATAGTGTTAAAAAGATGTAAAACGTGACTAAAGAAATTAAAAATGCAATGATTACTATGATGATAAAAAATTAAAAGCTATTCAACTCAACAATCACGATCGTAGGTGTTATAAATCAAAATACCCTCATCTCCTTGTGCATTATCTCGTTGACCATTGGCATTAAAAAAGTAAATAGAATCTATTGTTTCTCAAGGTAGGTTTCGTTTTACGTTTTAGCCATCCGTGACTCTAGAAGTCTAGAACCCCCACCTCGTCGATTCATAATGGCATCAAGGCTTTTCAAACGCCGCACGGAAATATTAGAATCTATTTTTCATTATCATCATTTCCTAACGTATCTACTATTAAGTCAGCATGTTAATTTAAATAAAACCCATCTTAAAAATCAATCTGCAAAACTTTCGAGATTCCCCTCCAGGGTAAATAGAACGTTTCTAGCCTCTGCACGTAGAAGCACAACTCTGCAGATTTACACCCCCCCCCAACCCCCTCCCGCCCTCCACCCGTATCTCAAACACCAACAAACACAGATACACGACTAATCAGCCAAATATAGTTGATGATCTTACATTTTCCCTGATTCATTTCCTTTATCAGGCGAAATATCCATTAACGAAATGAATTCATTATGAGGGATTTTGCCTTCGCAATTTCCAACAGAGAAGTCGAGCTTTACATTTTGTTACACAGAATAAGACGGTGTAGCTTCTAGGACTTTATGATTATGGGGGATGGGGGGAAAAGGAGAGTAGGGGTTGTCTTCAATATATGCAGCATTCGCGAAGCAAATGAAGGGTACGAAACTCCCTGGTGACTACCGCAGAAGGCATAGAATCATGGAAATGCTATTATGTATTGTCATCGGATATCTCTGCCATGTTTCGGCCATATTGGATTCATTACATGTACACACTATTCTAGAATATTCTATTTGTATCTGGATGTAATAAACGGTGATATTGTTTCGGTTTAATGTTTTATATGAGCTAACTATACAGATGTAGCATATTATGTTTGTTTGTTCAGTGTAGCTGGGAGATATGCGGAGAGAAAGGAGGGGTGAGGGGGGGGAGTGACCCTTAATATGGGTATATACTTTTGTGTATGTACTTATAATACCAAGATAGCGGTGTAATGGAATCTTGTAGGTTAAAGTTGATGTTATCAAGGAACTTCCCTGGATTCGATTTAGCAACAATTTTTTCAGAGGAATGTAACAAGCTTGAATATGTGTGTGTGTTAGACAATTAAGTAAGGTCACATTTTGTCAAACTATCAACGACTGGTATTGATCTACAGTAAGGAACATGGTCATTTTTTCTTTCTAAATTCATTCTTATATTATTTTTACCTAGTTATTTATTTTACGTCTATCATATTCATTAATAAAAACTGATTTGCAAAGGATGACACTATTTTTTTTAAACGTTTGCAGACATGGATCATTAAATTATATTTATCTAATTCGTCGGGTATGAACGGGTGGGTTTATCAAGGTGTTGTACATGGGACTAACTAGGCTATATACCCTGGAGCCACAATCCAAAACAATACCTTATTCTAACACGTCACGGTTACCACTCCTATGAGGACGTGGTGCATACAAGGAATGTTGCTGAGTGAAGAACTATGCCACTATGCACTCCATACAGCATTAGTACCCTATATAGACCGTTAGGTGGCTCTTTAACCCCCCCTCCCCCCCCCTCGAACTAATGCTACCATATGTTTTCTTAAAAGAAATTAATCGTTCTTTTCATTTCTGCCTGTTTGCCAATTGGCAGCTGGGGCGTTTAGACGGTAGGGGTGTCCAAAGTCACATATGCAAATATATGTTAAAATATTTTTTCTAATGCAAATTAATCTTCATTTTATAATTTGATTGCAAGACCTAACATCATACATGATGTCAAAACATAAAACACCTACTGATTTGCTAAATGTATACACAGGGTTGTCCAAAAAGTCACAAAATATATGAAACTTGTGGCGGCCATTCTTTCATCTGTACGTATATAACCCCCTCGAACTTATAACAGTGTGTGTTTTCTCACAGCTGAAACTATGTTCTTCTCATGCATGCATGTTTGTCAGTTAACATCTGGGGCGTTTAGACGATAGGGGTGTCCAATGTCTCATATGCAAACATATGTTCATATATTTTTCCTAGGTAAAGTTTATCTGCATTTCATAATTTGTTTGCACAACCTAACATTGTGCACGATGTACAACCCTAAAACAACAATTACGGATTTGTTTATGGTATATACAGGGTTGTCCAAAAGATATATGATGTTATGCAACATATAGCAGCCTTCTTACATCTGTATGTAAATCATCCCCTCGAACTAAAAAAAGGGCTATGCTCTTATAGCTGAAACTATATGCTTTTCCCACGAATGCATATTTGTCATTTGGTAACTGGGACGTCTATATTTTAGGAGTATCGTGTAGGAAGTTACAATTGAGGGGTATAGAAGCAAAAACAGCCATATTTATTTTGGAAATGGCCGAAATTGGAAATCACTGCCTGGTAGATATAGCTGGTTTTGAAGTTGATGTCTGATTTTCTATTGTTATATCATTGGATATGGCAAGGTATAGTAGTATCTATGGATATGGCCTTGTTTTGAACTTGACTATTAGTTATATTTGCAATGAAAACAAATAGCTATTAAAGTCAAAGTGGAGATGCCTGGTTTTGAATCTATACCCCTCTATTATACTAAATGATTGAATATTTCGTGTGTTGCAAGTTGATCAACAATAATTATGCATACTTATTTAAATGTTTGAACTCCAAACCGCATGCACGCCGTTGCACGGTGAAAATGTTTTCTATCATTTCATTGTGTATTTTACTATTTTCTGTTATTATTCACAAGGTTGTCCAAAATCTCCAGTAAGAATATGCAGCTTGTTGCTTTCTTTCCAGATGTACATTTGAGTATACTTTTAAAACTAATAGGGACGCATAAATTGTTTTCACATTCAACCCTGTTTATAGTATGCACAGGGAAACTTGTCAAAATAGATGGGATGCAGAAAGTCTGTAGGCCTACTATACGGCAGAAAGAACCATATTCGGAGAGTTTGCAATGGTTTATATTAAAAGTAAGTAGCTCGTTCTTATCCTCTTGATCACGTACACCCTCGAACAGAAGTAAATCAAGGGATGGGTGTAGTCAATACAACTAGACACCTTGATTTACTTATGGTCGCTGATATGCATCATTGTCATTAGGAAATGCCAATACAATTCTCGTTATAACGAACAAGATTGAACATATTGATTATTCACCGAGAAGAAGTCCCCTCATTGCCATAATTTAGATATACAAAACGCACTAGCGGTGTCAAATTGTAGATACGAATACAGTTCTACCTAGTCATTTTTGTTCCAGATAATGCACACAGCTTGGCTATGACTGCTGTATATGCTGCCTATAAGCCCTATTGTGCATTGTGTATAGCTGATAAGTATCACAACTCGGCCAATGGAAAAACTTTCTCTATACCTAAAATTATTTCTTTCAAATTTGTACAACAAAATACAAACAGTAAAAATTAAGATAATAACATCTAGCTATAGGCGTACGTGCAGCTCTAATCAGTATTTATGGCTTCACCTTCATCACAAACTCCTTGGGTTATCTGTGGTCATCACAAGTAGCATGTGAAGGGTGATACTAATATCCTGCTAAGTCAGTAGGGTGTATTTTCTTTTGAGGTATGTTGATGAGATGAGAAAGAGATTAGCTGTTCTAAATTAAAGATTAGTTGAATATCACGAACATTGGGTGTATAATTATTATTACTATACAGTGAGTCCGTAATAACTGTACATATCTGTATGTATGTCTGTATGTACATGTGTAATTCAATATAGTCGGTATAAGCACTTCTGAAGGACCATTAGTATGATTATTAGTGTCAGAAGTACATACACATTGATTCCATACATAAAGATTCAATACATTCCATTCTTTTATACTTTTGGCTGTGTGTTTTCTCACATATGAGAAAACAAATTTTTGTAGATACAGGTTCGGGGCAGGGAAGAAATGTGGGAATAATATTAGTGATTGTATTTTGAAAGATATTTAAAAATTTTACAAGAACGAAGAGAACTACGGCAATATTAAAAACAACATTAAGCTACTTTGAATACCCCTGCAGGTCAAACGCCCCAGCTGCCAAATGGCAAATAGGTGGATTTTTAATCGTGATTTTTTTGTGAACAAAACTGCTATAGTGAAAATTAGTTCGGGGGGCCCCGGAGGGTCGCTTCCTTTGTACCTGACGGTATATTATGACCGAGTTTGACCTTATTCAAACAATTCTTTACAAGAACACAACACACTATTTGGACAACCCTGTATTAAAACAGCACATCATTATATTGTTTAGGTTAGAATATAAATTCGGTGATGACTGGGCCAACTAATACATTGATTTTGCCCGATTTTTATTGTTATTTCTCTCAAATTGCTGTTATTTGAATTCAAAATTTTGGACAACCTTGATAAAAATTATAATTCTTTGCTAGGCCCACAAACAATACGTATTCTTAGACAGGTTTACTGATTTTAGTAACATGAACACATTTTTAGCACTTTAAAAAAATGTTGTATATTAGCAATTATATAAAACCCGGCATTTTGGACAGCCCTTGAATTGTTTTTTTATAATTTATTTTTTTAATACAGTGGTTCTTTCATTTTATGTATAAAATAAAGCTTAAATGCGGATTATATGTCCAATCTTTAATGTTAAAGTGTATAAAACAGTAAAATCGATTATTATTAATTTTGGGCACCCCTTTATAAAAAGTGCAATCGCTTTTGTTTTAAAAAATCAAAAATAATGTGTTAAATGATAATTAAAAATATTTTTGTATTTTATCAAAAACTTTGACCGTTATAGCAGGTCAAAGTTTCGCAAACTTTCGACTTTGGACCACCCTGAAGGTCAAACGCCCCAGCTGCCAAGTGGCAAACAGGTGGATTATTAATCGTGATTTTTTTATGAACAAAACTGCTATAGTGAAAATTAGTTCGAGGGGGGGGGGGGGGAGGGTCGCTTCCTGAGCACCTAATGGTCTATATAGCCTCTCAAATGCATATAGAAGAATGTAGAAGCCATGCAAACATTATGCAACTGCTACGTCGACGAGAGAGTCGGTCATGTGAGGATTAGCGTGGAATCAAAATGAGACTTGCCAATAAAAGGATCTTATACGTTGGTCTTGTGGTTATAGCCTACCTGCTTCCAATGCAGAAGGTTCGGGGTTCGATTTCCGCTATAGGCAGAAGTTTTTAAACTTCTGATTTGGAGTTCATCAGTTATTGACTAAGGAATTTGTAAACGGTGACTTTGGAGCTGTCATAGCAACGTGGCACATGATAAATTCAAAGTTGTTCTGAATCGGCCTTGTTGATTCTGCGTTGATCCGCGGGTGTTCGCACTGTCCTTACCACTGATTGCTACATTTCCTATTTAAGAAAACGATCTTTGGTTGGTTATCGCTCACTCGTCGAATGCATCGGGGCCTACAGGGTTGGCTTAGTCGCTTTGGTTTAATGTCACCCACTAAAAATCAGTTAATTGACTGAGTGGGTATAGACTCAAAATACGAATATATTTATTTATTTATTTTAAACAACATAAGGAACAGTCAGGGGAATCTGTTTGGTAAATGTATTTGTGTGAAATGTTTATTAATTCGATAATGATATTCAAAACGATAATTCGTGCTAAAAGAGGGCGAAATTAGTGAGCTTTTATGCATGCACAATCAATTGGGCGGCATAAATATGGACCTCAACCGCATAAGCCACCATGAACGACTATAATCATTATAGAAAACTTCCACTTACTTCATTATCGAGTTTTCTTCTTGAGCAAAACAATGCAGTGCTGGATCAAATAATAAATAGAATGTAAACTTTAAAGTGGGATTATAAATATGGCGGAGAGGGGGGGTGGGGGAGGGACAGAAACTCTCACATCAAACTCTGTCGAATACTCAAGTTAGTTTGACTCGATCTAATTTGTACATTATGGTAGATGCAGAACACTCCAAAGTTTAAGACCCCCCCCCCTCCCCCCCCCACTCTAACTCCCACACTCCTTTCCGCCAAAGGGGCCACTGACCGAACCAACACTATCTCATGTCCGTCGTTATACGATATCATTTCACCACAAAGCAATGTTGTTCACGAATCACGAGACAATGAGATTCAAGTCAAAGCACGTATGTTTATAGAGATGAGATACACAATGTACCTTCTGATTTAGGGCGTTGTCCCGGTCTAATATATGACTTGCCCGGGACGTAATCCCGGGAAATGTACCGGGGAACGTGAACTATATGAAAGGGAATGGTAATCCGACGGGATGAGCTTTCATTGTGGTCGTAAAAAAGAATTAGAGTCGACTCTGTGACGAGGATTTCATAAGGTTATTGCTGGTGAACCCGCTACCCGCTGACAATCTCTAATTATCACACGGACAAGCACTCACTTGGGTGAAGCAAGGGGGGCGGGGGGGGGGGGGGGATTATAATGTAGAAAAGAAACATTAAAAAAAAAAAAACCTTGAACCCCCTGATAAAGAAAGGACAACTTATGAATTAAAACTTCTTAAAACCTAAAAATAATGTTTTAAACACTTTTTACAGTTACGTTGATGGATGAGAATGTTTGTCAATTTTCTCTATGCTTTTAAATATCGTTTAACCTTTGAAAACTTGGACTTATTTTTCAAATGAAGTGCCCAATTGGGTTTTAGTATGGATATTATATTCAACAATAAAAAGCGGTAAAAAAATTGCATACTTCCAACAGGGGCTTTTAGTAAACATTGTTATCAACGGAATCGCATACGGCTCTTATTAAACCATAAGAAAAACTTCAATAATTTACTAAGAAGTTCTATCAAAATCGCTTCAGGTCTGAGGTTGCAAATTATGGAGTTGTTAAAGAGGGAGACATGTTGAGAATCGTAGCAGGTTTAAGATAGAGATTCCGTGTACAAAAGCAGATAGTTTTATTTGTTTTTTTCAAAAAATTTTAAAAAAAAAACTAAAACA
>JAMZAV010018606.1:0-12089 GCA_024449915.1 Sweltsa coloradensis
CATGATATATTACATAATAATATTGTGGCATAATGCTTCTTTATCACTCGCCTACAGGCCTACTCACCTACGGGTCTACTCGCCTACAGGCCTACTCACCTACAGGCTTACTCACCTACGGGCCTACTCACCTACAGGCCTACTCACCTACAGGCCTACTCACCTACAGGCCTACTCACCTACAGGCCTACTCACCTACAGGCCTACTCACCTACAGGCCTACTCACCTACAGGCTTCTCGCCTATAGGTCTACTCATCTTGGCGAATGAATGCTAATTTATTTACTCGTCAACATATTTTGATCATTGGTTTACACATAAGGTTGGGACTCAAAGCAATATAATTATAGGCGTAGACTTTCACTCTCTATCCATATATTATGAAATGTATAAAAAATAAAAAATAAATAAGCTGTTTTCCTTTGCCATTCGACAATTCAAGAAAGACAAGGTTTACTTTGTAAGGATCTGAATTTCTTAAATTCTTTAACATGAAAAAGTCCCAATCGCATTGAAAAAACAACACTTGTAGCTTACATTTTATTTTCACCTTACACCATCGTATTCTCACAATAGACATTTATTCACAATTCTGTAGAACATGCATCGAAGTAACGGGGTTGGCTTTTATCCCATGAAATAGGGGGAAATGCCTTTTGAAGTTGCGCGAGGGACTTTCCCTGGGAGAAAGAGCGCTGACGTGAAAATAAATTTAATACTTGAGAATTGTTGAAGCAAGAAATGGTACAGCACGACTTATAAAATGTTACCCCATTTATCACGACACAACATCTTTAAGAGAACGCGTCACGCAAGAGTGGTTTGACTTACTACGGAACTGTACTGGTACACACATAACATGTAGTATAGTTCTTAGTAAGAAGATCCCGCCGCTTCTAAGCACATTTATTAAAATAAAATAAATTGTTTTAATACATTTGTTGTCATTGCTGTATCTGAATCTATGTAAGTAGATTTATTTAGTTGTCCTCCTTTGCAAATCAGTTTTTTAACTGAATGTATAGGATAGACGTTAAATATATATATTTTTTAAATGGATTAAGATAAACAATTCAAAATATATGCTGATTTTAATATTTATTTAAATACATCAAGATACGGCAGTATTTTGTGATATAGGTACTATTATTTTAGGAAAAGTATTAAATAAGGAATGAATATGTATTTAATATTAACAATAATATTCTACTCAAAGTGTTATAAACATTGTGAGGGTGCTATGGTCCCATATAAACAAAACTTTTCAGTTCGTACGTCCGTCTGTGCGTGTCAGGTCTCACGATAAATTCCAACACACGACGTCCGACTGATACGCGTAGTTTTGTTGGCATTGACCTTCAACAAATATGTGCTAGAATGTTTTAGTATCTATGCCCTGGGTGTAAGGGAGGAGTGGGAAGTCCCCTACAAACATGTAAACGTTATGACCCGGCACCGCCACCAAATAGATCAACCATGGACTTATAATAGTAACTGGCGGATCAACGAACTGCGAATGTTTTACTTTATCTTCTTCTTCAATGATCTGTTGATAAGTAGCTTCGCTCCCTGTATGGGGTGTTCCCTTACCTGTGCTTGTTCTCAGTTTATATTATAGTTATTATTATTACTTATTTTATGAAGTATTTGTTTATAAACCTCTTTTTTAAATGTTGTTTATCAATGAATTTTATTTTTATTCTGTGTCCTTGTGGCAATTGTATCTGTACAATAGAGTTTTGTTTTGTTTTTAAAATGAAAGGTCAATAGGGTACGTTCCATACCATACCATACCATACCTTCTCTGGGCGCGCCCACAACACCCAGATTTGCCCAAGATGCCCAAGATTAACATTGGGCGTTACGGGCGTTGTGATCGCGGCGGCGTTTACGGAATGCTATGGGCACGCCCAAGTTGCAAGTTAGCATGATACGGAACGTACCCATAAAAGGTAGATTATGTATTAATGTAAAATACTGCCAAAGAGCGTCAACTGTACCATACCTTCTTGAAAACCCTACCCCTAGTTTTTTCTCCTTCCTTCTTCAAAGACTTTCTTCCACTCATGAAACTCGTCTTCTTCACGGGCTAGTTACTTAAGTCTAAGCTCTCGTCGCATAGTAGGACCCAACCCTTGTGGGTTTAAGCCTCTGGTCGTGGCAACAACAGTTCCGTTTACTCTCACTTGGAATCACAATGATTAATTCTACTAAACCACTTCACGACTAAAACAATATTGACATACTTTATCAAGTTTCTCGTCTTTCTTCGGCTCCCACCTTGTTTACTGAAACGAAGTGAAGGGGCTGCTGTATTGACGCAATGGGGTATTGCGTCAATACAGCATCAACAACCACAACAACCACAACAACCATCAACAACAAAAACGGTTAATTTCTGATTTATTTTAGAACGGCTCTTATGTGCGTGGGCTTTTAGAATGCTCTGTCCTATTAGGCGTCTTCTCTTAATCACGTCTGAAATAAGTGACAACACAATATCTGTTTCTCCTCCAGACCATCAGTTATTGGCTCCTTAGAGCAATATAACAGAGGAAATATTATCAGTGTGTAACATCTACAAGTTTTTCTGTTTATTGGGAAAATATCCTTGACAATAATTAGTACAACAAATTTGTATCAGTTGCTACGATATCGCAGCATCTCAAATATTTGCTTAACTTTTCATCCTAGTAAGATGGTATGAGCTGCAAACTTTCATGTGGTGCTAGTATATGCCATCTCGTGACATTCAGTCCCATGCGAGTCCCCCTTCTACATAGATGAACCCACCTTCACCGCTTCTCTCTTCTCATCGGCACCAACTTCTCCCGCCTCCAACCCCCTCATCAGAAGCGCCGCGAGTAAGATAACTCCGCAAGTTCCACCTTTAATAATTCACGCCGAGAAACGACTGAACCACCGCCAACTAAACCGTTGGTAATTCATGCCCCCTTTCTAAGGCGGTGTCCAAAACTTTGCAGACGCGTTGCTTTGCACCTCCATGGCTTTACACCTTTACATGGTCAAACCATGGACTTTTAACTGGTCAAACTAATCTACCACCAGACCGCAGAACCTTCAGAGTTTGGTCACAGTTGTATGTACTTTGATAAAATAACAATTTTTACTTACTTTTGGCAGCAGTGCACTATTGTTGTGGAGGGTGACAGATTTCCCACCAGAGTGCAGAACGATCGACGTTTGGTCACAGCCATATGTAAGTTCCACTGGAACCACAATGTAAAGAATCCGGTGACCAAACCTCGATCATGCGATCCTGGCGGAGAATCCGGGCGAACCAGCTTGGCATTGCCACTTTCTCACTGGCAATCCCGGTGATCATAGTGTGTTGTTTTCTTCAGTATTATTTAATAGATTAATGCTATTTTCATTGCTCTTCGGTAGAAAATAGCTGTTAAATGAAGCAATATTTCGGTTTATATTAAAAAGTTATTTTCTATAAAAAAAAAGTAATGAGAAATGTAACTAAACTAAATAATATTTACCTGTTCTATAAAAGTTTCTTTTAAAATACATTGTATAGTGTATATTGAAACGTTGTATGGTCATAAATAAACCGTATACAGAGACAATAATTATACGTTCTGTCCGAATGGTGTAAACTTCGTATTACTCTGTGTTGTGTTCCCAATCAATCATGCTCTTATCCCCAGGTTGAGTTGAAGTATTTGCCCTCATTCTTCAGTGCTCAAGCTTCATTGAACCAAGGCTCAGACGAACGTGGAGAGTTTTTAGACTAGAAGAAGACAAAACGACAAACACGGAGGGGATTAGTTATTGGATGAGCGTAGCGAGCGTAGCGAGCGAAGTGAAAACTTCAATTTCACTGACCCCTCAAAAAATTTAGCTCCAATGTTTTTTTTTGTTTGTTTGTTTGTTTGTTTTTCTGTCTGTTTGTTTGCACCACGACGCCGGGCAAACGGCATATGCGATCTTGATGAAAATTTGAGGGGACCTTCGAAATCTCTGAACTAGACGTGCCACGTTTTTGGGTACAATCGAAGAAATATTTCTCATGAATATCGTACTTTTACGATTTTTTCGATTTTAGTGCGATATTTTCGTGACATTTGGGTCGATTCTGACCAAACGGGTGGGGCTAGAACGTTATATTTCACATGGACAAGTGATGTATTGCTTTTTGAAAGAAAAACTTGAAAACATTATCCAGAAACCATATAAATAAAGGTTTTAAATTAAGTTTTTTGAGGTATTTGGATGAGCGTAGCGAGCGTAGCGAGCGGAAGCGAAGACTTCAATTTCACTGACCCCCCAAAAAATTTAGCTCGGGTGTTTTTTTTTTTTTTCGTTTTTTTGTTTTTTTGTGTTTTTTCCGTCTGTTTGTTCGCTCGTTTCCCGGGGCAAACGGCATATGCGATCTTGATGAAAATTTGACCGGACCTTCGTTTTCTCTGAACTTAGAGGTGTATTTGTTTTGGGTACAATCGAAGAAAATATTTCTCATGAATGTCGTACGTTTTATCGTACGTTTTACGATTTTTTTCGATTTTTAGTGCGATATTTTCGTGACATTTGGGCCGTTTCTTGACCAAACGGGTGGGGCTAGAACGTTCATATTTCACATGGACATTAAGATTATGGTGATGTAGTACCTTTTGAAAGAAAAAGTTGAAAAAGTTAGCTAGAATCCATAGAAATAAAGGTTTTAATATTAGTTTTTCAATTTTTAGTGCGATATTTTCGTCACATTGGGCCGATTCTGACCAAACGGGTAGGGCTACAACGTTCAGATTTCACATGGACATTAAGGTTATGGTGATGTAGTACCTTTTGAAGAAAAAGTTGAAAAAATTAGTCAGAATCTACAGAATAAAGGTTTTAATATGAGTTTTTTGAAGTTTATAATACCAATTAACAAATAAACAATAGAAACTTGACAACAATCACCTCCACAATGCATTCAAAAAGCACTTGCAAAGGAAAAAGTGCAAACAAACGCACAAAACGCAAAAAAACTTACAAAAAAAACGCTCATCCATCAACGCGGCGGGACTTTAGCGTTTTCCTAGTTAATAACAATTAACAGGTAACAATAGAAACTTGACAACAATCACCTGCAATGCGTTCAAACAGTTCTTGATAAGAAAAGAGATCCCACGCAAACTAAAATCTTACAAAAACGCTCATCCATCAACGCGACGGGACTTTAGCGTTTTCCTAGTTAGTATACACTTTTTAATTCGTTTTTTGATGCATGGTTGGAAGTGAATGGTCTAAAACATTGTTGGATGAGCGAAGCGAAGACTTCAATTTCACTGACCCCCAAAAAAATTAGCTGGGGTGTTTTTTTTGTTTGTTTGTTTGTTTTTTGTTTTTTTTTGTTGTTTTTTGTTGTCTGTTTGTTCGCTCTCTACCGGGCAAACGGCATATGCGATCTTGATTAAAATTTGAGGGGACCTTCGAAATCTCTAAAACTTAGAGATGTATTGTTTTTGGGTACAATCGAAGAAATATTTCTCATGAATATCGTACTTTTACGATTTTTTCGATTTTTAGTGCGATATTTTCGTGACATTTGGGCCGATTCTGAACAAACGGGTGGGGCTACAACGTTCATATTTCACATGGACATTAAGGTTATGGTGATGTAGTATCTTTTGAAAGAAAAAGGTGGAAAAATTTAGCCAGAATCCATAGAAATAAACCTTTAAATATAAGTTTTTTACGGTTTATTTGCGATATTTTCGTGCCATTTGGGTCGTTTTTGACCAAAGGGGTGGGGCTTTTACGTTCATATTATACATGGACATTAAGGTTATGGTGATGAAGTACGTTTTGAAAGAAAAAGTTGAAAAAGTTAGCCAGAATCCATAGAAATAAAGCTTTTAATATAAGTTTTTTACGGTAAATAATAACAATTTACACGTAACAATAGAAACTTGACAACAATCACCTACAATGCATAGGCAGCAAAGCAAAGCACTTGCAAAAGTAAAGATATCCCACGCAAACCAAAAACTTAAAAAAGCTCATCCATCAACGCGGCGGGACTTTAGCGTTTTCCTTGTATTTATTGGATGAGCGTAGCGAGCGTAGCGAAGACTTCAATTTCCGTGACCCCCAAAAAAATTTAGCTCGGGTGTTTTTTTTTTGTCTGTTTTTTCTGTCTATTCGCTCGATCCCGGGAAAAACAGCATATGCGATCTTGATGAAAATTGGAGGGGACCTTCGTTTTCTCTGAACTTAGAGGTGTATAGTTTTTGGGTACAATCGAAGAAATATTTCTCATGAATATCGTACTTTTACGATTTTTTTCGATTTTTAGTGCGATATTTTCGTGACATTTGGTCCAATTCTGACCAAACGGGTAGGGCTAAAACGTTCGTATTTCACATGGACATTAAGGTTATGGTGATGTAGTACCTTTTGAAAGAAAAAGTTGAAAAAGTTAGCCAGAATGTAGAAATAAAGATTTTAATATAATAAGTTTTTCAATTTTTAGTGCGATATTTTCGTCACATTTGGGCCGATTCTGACCAAACGGGTGGGGCTACAACGTTCAGATTTCAAATGGACATTAAGGTTATGGTGATGTAGTACCTTTTGAAAGAAAAAGTAGAAAAAGTTAGCCAGAATCTACAGAAATAAAGGTTTTAATATGAGATTTTTTAGGTTTATAATACCAATTTAACAAGTAACAATAGAAACTTGACAACAATCACCTACAATGCATTCAAAAAGCACTTGCAAACTAAAAGTGCAAACAAACGCAAAAAACGCAAACAAAAAACTTACAAAAAAACGCTCATCTATCAACGCGGCGGGACTTTAGCGTTTTCCTAGTTTAAACAATTTGTGTTTAGCTTATATTCTGGCTATACATTCCATTATCCGCGTTCAAGGACCGTGTATTATTTAGAAAACGTGTGTTTATTTAACGGAATTGTTTATATATTAATATTGAAGCTACGACATGGGGTAGGAGACAGCGTGATGTACACGCACGCACTCTGTGTTTCTCAGCTTGTGCCTAAAGTGTGCGTACATTTGTAGCACTGTGGGTGTAGCGCTCGGCCCGGAACAAATACCCAGAGAACTCGGAACTGACAGTTCCGTTCCCAGCTGTCAGACTTTACACCCCCCCTCCCCCCCCCTCGCCCTCTGACCTCTCTCGTCACTGCTCAGCGCACAGACATCGTCGGTTCACCAGAGCTTGAAAACAATTTCACCCTGCTGACGAACAGCTACGGGTTTCAATGTTTTTACATCTGAACGGTGGATTCTAGAGTGACCTATTTGAGCAGACATTTTTGGTGATAGGTGGAAGTGGAGTTTGAGAAATGAATTCGATAAAATTAACAAATAATTTTTATCATGTTAAAACTGTTTTGCGACCAGAAATAAGTAAACCATGATTCTTGAGAGGCCTTCTTATGCCGGGAAAAAATTATCAATAAATATTAAAATTGATGTTGCAGAATCATGTTTAAATATTGTTATTTTAATTTTTTTAAATTACATGCGTTTACATTTTTTTAAAGTTTTGTGCTCTTAAAATAATAGCTTGTATCGTGGGACGAAGAGTATTAACATCAATCTCGAAAATAAGAAATTACAAATTTGTATTTATCTTCTTAACCCAGCATGGAAATTCATTCATGCAACTGCTTCCTTTGAACACGCGCCGTTAGCGATAGGCCACACTTCACAATGGCTGCTGTCATGCATAACGTACCAACAGAGTTTAACATGGTGCTCTTGAATCAAGTTAAAACTTTGAGCTCTGTCGCGTTTTAACTCGATCTAAAGCGACGCATCCGCGGATGATCCAATTTACATTTCACGTCAGTGTTAACATTATGCCACAGTGACATCGACCTAGATCCATCTATAATATCTTAGAGGAAAGATCGGAAGAGACACTGCTTGGTTTGCATAGCTAAAAGATATGATTTTAAATCAGGATTCAAAATGCTAGAGGTTACTGTAAACTCATTTTAATAAATTAATTTTAATTTTAATACCGCGTTTAATTAAACATAGAAATGTTTCTTAAAATCAATGCCATTGGTACTAACCCATTCTGCATCACTTTTCTGTCTGTCCGAGCGTGTTTTACGTCACGACAAAAACAGAACATTACTTTCTATGCGTTGTTTTGTTTACATGTGAGATTATTGTGTTTGCTGCCCTTGGGGTCTGGCGGTGGGACCCAAACCACCAAAGGGATGTGAATGCACGAGTAAATTTTATTTGCGTGCCCTTCTTCGTCAAACTGTTGATTTAGTAGCTTCGCTCCCTATTTTTACGAGGTTGTTTATTTGTATACTCCCATGTTACAATTGAATTTATCCATACTACAAATCAATGTTACATATTGAAACTTTATACAAAATGTGCATACGTTTTATTGTGTCCAGCAAATCTCGTAGCAGAGTTCAAAACTCCGCGCCGGAGATTTAGAGGAGCTTGCAAATACCCAACATCTGCTTTGCAATCTTGGAATAGTTTTGAACTCGTTGCTTGTTTTCAAACTTATAAACGCACTGGAAGTTGAATCGAGTCGATATAAGTTCTTCCCGATCAGTTCATGACCCAGGTGAACTACTTACAACTTTCAAACAATTTATCTTCGTCTTCACTCTAAACGTCTGTGCATTCGATTCTACAGTCAGGTTTGCCGGAGACCTGTAACGAACCATGAGACCTCCTGACTTAGAATATTGTGTATGGTTCGAGACCTGCCTCTTTATTCGGCATCAAAACGACATGTAGATCGCAGCACTGGCGGCGCGCTACGTCACAACATGGCTGGCGTAATTGTGATTCCGTGCTGGAGCATATATGGCGCTAACGTGTGTTAGTCGCGCCGGTTGTGACAATTCGGGATTATTTCCGATCTGTTCACTCACATTTACCTTTCTCGCACACGCATTTAATAAGATGTATATTTTCATCTACGGTTTTCATTTTGTATGCTCTTATTTAAAAAAACCACAAGTAGGCGTAATTGCGTAGGTAGGCCAACTATAGCCAAAATTGAACCTTCCTATTCCTATATTTTCTGAATGGGATTGGGATGAAATGTAAATATTATATAATAATATCATCATAATAGTTGGGTATATTATTATGATTGAGCGTAAGAATATCCAGAAAATAATTCATAAGCAGATTAATATTTATTATTTAATTACTACTATAAGTAAAGTTGCCCGCCGAAATTGGTATTGGTCCAAGGAATTATTACCAAATTTGAATAAGAATGTTAAGTTTTTGAAGTGAAATGAGTCTGTTTGTTGTATCAACAAATATTTTGCAACAAATTGATATAACACTGAACAACTGAAGTGCAAGGTTTTGGTTTATTTGGATTAAGGACGCGTCAACCGTTAGGTCATAATGCACCACTCTAGCCTAAGGGGGGGGGGGGGGAGGAGGGGCCCATGCGTGTCAGAACCAGCCACGGGTAAGGGGAGGAAGGGGGGTTTCTCACGTCCCCGGTCGTCATCGTCTTTGTCACCGTTTGTTGTGTCATTGTCATCGTCGCCGGGGGCTCGTCAAGGGAAGGGGGCAAGGTCTCCGACGACGATTGCCAGAGCTCGCCTCTAGTTTCGGGGAGTAAGATACTCCGCTCTTACCAGCTGATGTTTGCGAGGTGGACTTTTTCTCTTGAATCGCCTTTTACGATTAGCAGAGCCATGCTCTGGGAAGGTGCAATATTTAACGTTTTCCCGCGATAAGTACAACTTGTATTATTTTCATCATATTCCCTGAAAATGTCAATAAATTTGGCCTACATCTATGCTATAATTAGGATGTTTGTCAATTTGTAATCATCGACAAAGTGTGCTTTATTCAGAACATGACGAAACTTCTAAAAATACTTGGCTGCAGAAATTGGTATTTATTATGAAAAATGTTCATGGAAAACGATTTTTCCGAATTTATTACTATACATAGGCCTACCTTTTTTGTTGTTGATAAAAACGCACTACTGTGTAGTAATTTTGAGGTAGCCTATCACAGACGAAACAAATTGAATGAGGCCTATGTGCTATGTAGGCCTGATGTGTAACAATGGGAACGTGTGTGATAGCCTATTGGCATAAGCATGAATTAAAATTATTGTCTGAAATTGTAAAACGCGATTTAATATGAGTGTCAGTGACGGGCAAAAAACAATGTATTAACATAAAAAACAACATAAATAAATAATAAATCTATCAAACACAACGGGAAAACTCAGTGGGTGACACCACGCTGTCATATGACTATTATGTTTTCGGACTTTATCCCTGGACTTAAATGTAAGAATAATGTTTTTATTAAGAGTAGGCCCTACCGAAATTTAAATTGAGATCACGATAATTTAAAAGTTGTTATTTAAGTGTAAAGAGTTGTATTTTAAAAGAGAAATGTAGGCCAATGCTTAACCATTCGAGACATAACCCTTGCGTCAGGTGTCCACTTTATGGTGCACTTACAGGCCCCATTCTTTCATTTAAAATTTGTTTTCTTGTGATAACCATAGCACAAATATTTCTTTATTTTTTTCTAACGTTCAACATCCGTAAACAAAACGTATCACGCCGAAAACTCAACTTTTTAGTTACATCTACACGTTCTTCCACGTTATTTGCCGCTGTCTCTACCTGAGTGATCACTACTGCTAGGGTTCTACGTTCCGCCAACAGGGCCGCGCTAGTGTGCTTTTTGGTGCCGAATACGTATCATTGGTCTAACGTCTCTGAACCTCTCTCTCTTTGCCACTCGCAAGACATGAGTCACATTAATAAAACTGACATATTTTTCTAAATTTGCACTTTTATGTAAAAAAAAATAAATAAATATATATATATATATATATATATATATGTAGGCCTATATATTAGTACTTTAGACAGAAATTAAAAAAGTACTAACATAACAGCGTCATAGTCGCCTACTACAAAACCAAGGTTAAACATTAAATATATATATGAAAGTAATCGGTTGTACGGTTTTAATACCACGAATATTTTCGTTGGGCCGGCAAAATATATATATATGTATATTGTTTAAACTTGGCTTTATAGGAGGCGACTATGACGCTGTTATGTTAGTACTTTAGACAGAAATTAAAAAAGTGACTACACCGGGGTTTGAACCCGGGACCTTAGCTTACCGGGCTATGCTCTTACCAACTGAGCTATGCGGCCACCAATTTAAAACTGTCTAATTTTTGGTCTGTTTTGTACATTGTTTATAAAAGTGCGTCATAGTCGCCTACTATAAAGCCAAGTTTAAACATCATATTTCCCAACTCTAGGGTTACAGAGATGGTTTGTATTTCTCCAAGCTAATTTCATGTGCAGTCTAATAGGCAGTGCAATCTGCTCTACACACGTTATTAACAATGTACAAAACAGACCAAAAATTAGACAGTTTTAAATTGGTGGCCGCATAGCTCAGTTGGTAAGAGCATAGCCCGGTAAGCTAAGGTCCCGGGTTCAAACCCCCAGGGTAGTCACTTTTTTAATTTCTGTCTAAAGTACCTAACATATATATTATATATATATATTATGAAATATATGTTTGAGGTATAACTGCGTGTGATGATTTATAAAAATAATATTTTATTACCGACGTTTCACTAGGGTTTCACCTAGCTTTATCAAGGTTATAAAACAAAAACAAAATGGAATAACAAACTACAAGATGACAATAATTAAAAACACAGCCATCTAGGAAAACAGATCTAGATGACTAGACAGAGAGTTGAGAGAGAGCCTCCAGATGTTAGCGGTGTATGTTATCTCCTACTTCTTGTCACGGGACCTTCCCGGAGGTGGTCTAATGGACGAGTTTCATTCTCAGATGGTGGTGGAGCATCAGCTTGCAATAGTCTAGTATGTCCACTTCTCGTTATACGAACACCCTGGAGAACTGGATGATATTCATTAATATTTGGTGGCGGAGCATCGTCCTGCAGCGGTCTAAGATGGCATGTCTACTTCTGGTCACAGGACCTTCCAGGAGTAGGCCTTCTGGGGCGAGTTTCATTTCGAGTAGTGATGGATCACATCTCCAGGTCTTAATTTAACTAGTCTAGTTTATATATT
>JAMZAV010018608.1:0-23033 GCA_024449915.1 Sweltsa coloradensis
TTCTATTTTTACTACTAATAAACCTTACAAAAAAAACTCGTATTAAAACCTTTATTCTATGGAATCTGGCTAACTTTTTCAACTTTTTCTTTCAAAAATGCAATAAGATCACCCATTACCTAAATGTCCATGTGAAATATGAACGTTGTAGCACCACCCGTATTGGTCAGAAATCGGCCCAAATGTCACAAAAATATCCCACTAAAAATCGGAAGAAAAAATCGTGTAAAAGAACAATATTCACAGACTAAATATTTTTTCGATTGTACCCAAAAAACGTGGACAAGTCTAAGGTTCAGAGATTTCGAAGGGCCCCCTCAAATTTTCATCAAGATCGCATATGCGTTTGGCCGGTAGAGAGCGACCAAACAGACAGAAAAAACAAACAAACAAAACAAAACAAAAAAAAAACACCCGAGCTAAATTTTTTGTGGGGGGTCGGTGAAATTGAAGTCTTCGCTTCGATCCCAAAAAGTTACTTCTACTAAATTTGCTCCACTATATTTCCAGGGAGTCCGCATATTTGAAAATAACGGCAAAAAGTTGCGTAAATAAATTGTTTTCTGCGAATAATTATATCTTTTACTAAGCCCCCCCCCCTCCCCCCCCCCTCCCAAATTATCTTGACTTGGGAAAACCTAAAAGTCCCCGTCGCGTTGTGGATGAGTGTTTTGTAAGTTTTTAGTTTGCGTTAGGATCTATTTATCATTATCAAGTGCCTTTTGAACGCTATTGTTTATTGTTGATTTGTTTGTCAAGTTTCTATTTGTGACTTGTTAAATTGTTATTATAACACCCCAAAAAAAAAACTCATAATAAAACCTTTTATTCTATGGATTCGGCCAAACTTATTAAACCTTGTTTCTTTTTTGTGAGAAAAGCAAATACATTGTTTACCATTACCTTTTAATGGTCTTTACATGGGTATATATTTATTTATTGTGATACGTTGCTAGCCACACCTGTTTGGATCAGAACGGCCCAAAGTCACACAAAAAATATCGCCACTAAAAAAATTCTTTTTTTTTTCTTTCTTCTGAAAAAAATCGTTGAAAGTACGATATTCATGAGAAATATTTCTTCGATTGTAACCAAAAACGTGGCAAGTCTAAGTTCAGAGATTTCGAAGGTTCCCCGCTAATTTTCATCAAAGACGCACCTGATTTTTTTTTTTTCTTATTTGATGCCGGTTTTTTGTCTCCGGGGTAGGAGAAGATATTGGTTTATCAGCGGAACCCAAATAAGACAGGAAAAAAAAAATAAAAAAAAAACACCAAAACCAAAAAAAAAAAAAATAAAAAAAAAAAAAAAAAAAAAAAACAAAAAAAAAAAAAAAAAAAAAAAAAAATAAAAAAAAAACACCGAGCCCCTTAAAATTTTTTTGTTTTTTTGTGGGGGATGTTGCGTCGGTCGTAGTGTTTTTGTTGAATGTGATCGAGTGAAGATGTGGGGAATTGCGGTCGTTTCGTTGTGTGTGAAACGGTCGGATATTGTTTGGGATTTTCGTTTTTTTGTTTTTTTTCGCTTCGGCACTCCGGTGATCCCATGTGAAAGTTTTTTTTTTTTTGAAATGTTTGTAAAAATTTTGTTTGATTTTGCGTGTTGTGAAAGTCTTCAGGGTTTGTGTTTGGTTTGGTTTTTTTGTTGTTGAAACACCGTTTTGTCGTTGAAGAAAATTGGAACTGTTGAACGTTTTGAATTTGGGTTGTGTTGTTTTGTGTGAATGTTGAAAGGTGTGTTTTGTTTTGTTTGGTGAACTTGTTTGAATTTGGAAGTTGATGAGTGTGAAGTCTGCACTTTGTTGTGTGTTTGAACTTTGTTTTGATTTTCTTTTTTTTTGATTTTGTTGGGTTGCGAAAATTAACGTTGATATATTTTGTTGTTTGAAGAAAAGTTTTTTTTTGTTTTTTGAAGTTTGTGACAAGAGATGTGTTTGTTTGTTGAATAGTTTCTGTGTCGCTTTGCCCCATCCCAATTTAAACTTATTTTCTAGCATTAATTTGTATCTTGATTAAGTTTTTGCCATTTTTAATTTTCAAATAAAAACTTATCTTTGATGTTTTTTTTTTTTTTTTTTTTATGGGATTTTTAGCTTATCTCTATCTAGCATGTTAAAAAAATGTGAAATTATCATTTAGTTGGCAAGAGTCCGCTTAAGACTAGCCGATGGCGAACTTGACGGTGGGGGAAAACTACTCCAATTTCAACTGACCCCCACCCCCCCAAAAAATCCCCCCAAAAAAATTTAGCTCCAAATGTTTTTTTTTTGTTTTTTTTTTTCCGTCTGTCGTTCGCTCGATTCCGGGGTAGGGTGGTGCGGTGTGTAAACGGCAATGATGCAGATCTTTGATTGGAAAATTTGACACGACCTTCGTTTTCTCTGAACTAGAGGTGTTATTGTTTTTGGGATGCAATTCGAAAAGAAATATTCTCATGAATATAGTACTTTTCCGATTTTTTTCGATATTAGTTGCGATATTTCGTCACATTTGGGCCGTGATCTGACCAAACGGGGTGGGCTACACAACCGTTTCTCATATTTCACATGGGCATTAAGAATTATACACCGGTGTTTGAAGTACCTTTTTAAAAGAAAAAGTTGAAACCACAATACCGACGACACAGCAACTAGCACCCTATAGACACCCCACACACATCCCACGGTGTTTGTCAACTATTAGTTTTTTAATGCTCAGAGTGCAGTGCAACTGTTACCTTTTGCACAATGTGGACCGATTCTGACCAAACGGGTGGGACTACAACGTTCAGATTTCACATGGACATTAAGGTATGGTGATTGTAGTACCTTTTGAATGAAAAAAGTTGAAAAGTTAGTCAGATCCACAGAAACAAAGGTTTTAATATGAGTTTTTGAGGTTTAAAATACCCAATTAACAAGTGGTCGCACCCGCCTCTAACAATTAAAAAAACTTTTGACAACAAGTCACCTACAATTGCATTCAAAAAAGCACTTGACAAAGGAAAAGTTGCAAACAAACGCAAAAAAACGCAAATACAAAAAACTTTTTACAAAAAAACCGCTCATCCATAACGCGCGGGGACTTTAGCGTTTTCCAGTCTAGTCACAACACTGCCCCTCTAAGAGCATACGTAAGGAATGAAAACTGAACGATTATTATTTTTTTTAAACTTGACTGAAACTTTGTGTTATAATTATTTTTTTCATTGTTATTTATGTTTCCCATTTGCATATTTTTTTTCTCGGATTGTAAATTTTCTTTTTTTTTTTTCTTTACTGTGTGCACCTTACGCAGCGGTTTCATTGTCTCAAACGTCGGTCGTTGGCCAATCATCCATATCAGGTCCGCTTTGTTCTGTGAGTCAACACAAACGACGTTAAAATCGTACAATTCCGAAGTTGGAAACCATTCTTTAGAGGTATATTTATTGGAATTAGCCTAGCGATGCCGTTGGCGAGATACTGCGCATTGCGAAGATTCCATTCTACTACACCGGAGAAAAAAATCCGGATTTTTTTTTCTTTTTTCGTGTGTTGTAAACAGATTCCGGCTAAACCGATACTGCAAATTGCGATGAAATTTTTGAAAGACGTTTGAAATCTCCTGAACTGAGAACTGAACGGTTCGAAAAATCTATCTAAAAATTATTTCTCATGAAAATCGCAATTTTACGATTTTTTTCGATTTTACTTTTTGTTTCGTTTAATTTTTGTGTTTGTTAACACGATTCCGCCTAAACCGATCTCCAATTGACGATTAATTTTTTTTGGAGGCCTTAAAACTGCCAACGTTTTCTTGCAATCTAAAAATTATTTCTCATGACACATCGCAATTTTACGATTTTTTCAATTTTTAAAATTGTATTCGATCTTATAAAACCTACATGCTTTATGCGATTGTAATGATTTTTTTTACAGAACCGTTGTTGTATGAATAAATATATTCGGTGTTAAATTTGAGCGTAATCTAAAAAATTTATTCTTCATGAAAATCGCAATTTTCGCTTTTTTCGGTTTTGAAAAAAATCTTAGGCTTATAACGCCTTCATGTTTATCGATTTTATAATTTTTCGCAGAACACTTAATTTCACGCATTAATATATTAAAGTGAAATTGAGCGCAATCTAAAAATTTTTCTCATGAAACGCAATTTCACGTTTTTTTCGTTTAAAAAAATACGCTCATCCAACAACGCGCCTGAAAAAGAATTTGCGAAGCTTCCTAATTAGTAAGACATATATTAGTTGTGTTTATGTCACCGTAATTGTGTTGTGTAAATGAACAATTTATAGTAGATGTATTTCCTTGGCAATTATTTACTATTTAGTAGTAGTTGAATAGAGCGTCTGTGTCCAACAAAAGAATGCAGATGAAGCCGATGGCCTCGAAATTGTTCTCAACATAACAACTTTCTAAACTTATTCACGCTGCTTAGCGTGGATCTTGCACACGGAGGAACTCTGTGATCAAGCACAGTAATTTTGCTTGCGTTGGTAAAATATATTAATCTGTCATTCACAAAGGAGGACATACCTTTTAACCGCGCATTCATACTAAGCTCCACCACTACAAAGCATCTGCATTTCTTTCGTTGGAGCAACTTGTCACTTTTTTTCAATTTTTACGTTTACTGTACAACGCTTTAAAATGTAAGTACCCTAGATTTTTACAACGAAACACTTGGTAGTTTGTATGTATATACTACAGCAAAACGTTTGCTTCCATATAATTTGAATATATGAAACATCGGAAACTTTCGTCATGTAGGCCTCTATTTTGCTGAGTAATTGGTATACTGTTGAATTGGTCGGCTTTGTTTATCCTGCATTTATGTCCTAGTTTTGTTATAGTACCCCTGTACGCCATGACTGCGTTGAGAACAAATTGTATGATCTTTGTGACATGAACTTATTTGTTTATATACAGGGCCAAGAGCCATCTTCATCCGATCTCCTCTTATCCGATGTTCGTGTTAACCGAAGGCCGCCCCAAAAAAAAAAAAAAAAAAAAGTTTTAAATCCAAAAATAAAACTAAAAAAATAAATTCGGATGCCGCGCCGCGCTTTTTTTAAATTATCCTTACAGTAGTTACATTGTAGGCCTAGCGGGGGCGGTGCGAGTGTGAGAATAGAAGAGAATTGAGGAAATATGACAGCGCGCATGCGAGCGAGTGGAATGAATGGGTGATGGGGGTGGAGCGATGCAGATAGGGTGTAGTTAGCCAAGGTCGACACAAGGACACACTCACTCGGCGGCTACGGTTATCACCCGGCACCGAGTGCAATCGCATTAGGAATAAGTTCGCGTGTTTTTATCGTGTCAAGTGAGTCAAGAAAGTAAAGAGGTTAGTGAAAATGAGCAGTGCAAAACGAAAGAAGGTATGGTTGTCACTGGAAACGAAGTTGGCTGCTTTGAAGAGGCTTGACAACGGAGAAAGCCTAACAAAAAGTTGCTGAAGATCTAGGTGTAGGCGTGTAGCAGTAGGCGAACTGGCGCCGAAAACCGGAAGCCATTAGACGAATGGTGCAGTAAAGCTGCATCCAGTAAAGGGCGGTCACAGCGCAGCACTATGAAAAAACCCGTTCTACACGAACTGGACGAAGCATATCGTTGTGGTTCGTACAACAACGAGAGAAAGGTGTGCCAATAGTGGACCAATCGTGCGAAAGCGAAAGCCTTGTTGTTAAACAAATGCTAGACGCGCGGATCAAGACTTCACCTGCCAGCGTTGGTTGGCTGAGTAGATGGAAGAAGCGCCACGGCGTGCGGAATTACAGATCTGTGGTGAAAAACTTTCGCCGATTGCGATGCCGTAACAGAATGTAAAAACGATTTTAAATTCAACTTCCTTGATGAAGAAGAAAATTACTGCAGAACAAATCTACAACTGCGACGAGACAGGTTTGAAACATAAGATTAGTGATGTAAAGGCGAAAAGTTTGCAATGAAAAGTTTGAAAAGTTTTCACTTTCATGCAAACTTTTCACCAAGCTTGTGAAAAGTTTCAAATTTTTGAAAAGTTGTTAAAAAAGTTGTAATAATGTACCTAGTTGCACAGATCTAAGGTCTTGCGAATACGATTCGGAATGCTTTAAAAGCCAATAGTAATAACGTCGGAAATATTGCCACTTATAAGACACTCAATTTCGAGTTTTGAAATGTATATGAATTAAACTATCGTACTCTGATTAATTAATCAATTACCTATTGGATGAGCGTAGCGAAGGATTCAATTTCAACTACACTGGAGAAAAAAATGAAATGTTTTTTTTTTTTTTTTTTTTTTAAATTTTTTGTTGTTTGTATTATTTGTGTATTTTTATTATTTTTGTGTGTCGTTAACACGATTCCTGTTGCTCCTAAACCGTTACTCCAATTGCCAATGAAATTTTATGGAGGCCTTCGAACTCTTTGAACTTAGAAACTGCCCACTGTTTTGAGCGCAATCCAAAAAATTTTAGTTCTCATAAAAAGCGCAATTTTACGATTTTTTTTCGATTTTAAAAATTTCTCGACTTGTAACATCTACTTATTATTCGATTGTAATAGATTTTTTCACTAGAACCTTTATTTATGAATAATATAATTCGTCTGTGAAATTTGAGCGCAATCAAAAAATTATTTCTCAGAAAATCGCAACTTAAGATTTTTTTTGATTTTTAAAATTCTTTTATTAGGGCCTAAACACCTACATGCTTTATCGGATTGTGAGATTTTTTTTTACAGAACCAAAATTTTGTGAATTTATATATTCGGGGGGAATTGAGGCGGAAATCGAAAATTATTTTCTCGTGATAATCGCAATTTTCGATTTTTAAAAATTTCTTCACGCACTTTAACACCGACATGCTTGATTTCGATTGTAATGATTTTTTCACAGAGCTCTAATTGATAAATTTATATCTTCGTTGTGAAAGTTGAGCATAATCGAAAAATTATTTTCTCATAAAAATCGCCAATTTACGCTTTTTTTGTTTTTAAAAAATTACGCCATCCAACATCGCGCCTAAAAAAGCGTTTCGAAGCTTCCTAGTTAGTAAATGGAATGTGTATTCGGTTAGGCTACATAACATTAGACATTGTGGGCCTATGAATTTTTTTTAAAAGTAGGCATTGGCTACTTTTGTAGGCTCAGGGCCAACTTTGTTTAATAATAAAAAAGTTCAAAAACTAAAGCCAATTATCAACAGCACATAGAAATTTTGTAATACATCAATGAAATCGGCATGCAATTAATTCTCCTTGTCCTAACAAACTAGCTATGATGGTATTTCTACTGAATTTAGAGGTAACATAAAAGGGCCTTACAAAATCATAATCTATGACTTATGGTAGGCCATTATGGCCTACCAATCATGCTGTCAAAAATTTTAAGTTGAAACGACGGCCAGTGAATAAGCCGACTAAAACATGAACTTTTCACAGCTTGAAAAGTTTTCAGCAAAGTTTTCAGCAAAGTTTTCACAAATTTGACTTTTCATGAAAATTTACATCACTACATAAGATGTTGCCTACCAAGACTTTGGCCTCGGAAAGGGAAGCGGCGGCGCCCGGCCACAAGAAAAACAAAGAGCGTGTGACTCTAATGGCTTGTAGCAACGCAGCTGGAACCCATAAGCTACCTCCATGCTAATTGGCAAATCAAAGAAGCCGCACGCATTTAAAAACTTAAATTTAAATGCACTGCTGTGCACTACCGGCCACCAGCGCAGTGGTGGATGGACGCAACTTTATTTAAAGAGTGGTTTACCGATAAATTTGTAACGTCGTGGAAAAAACACCTAAGAAAAGAAAAAAATTGACCGCTGAAAGCAGTGTTGCTGAGTGACAATGCTCCTTCACATCCCGGAGTAGAGGAACTACGCGAAGGAGAAAAAGGGCTGTTTTCTACCCCCCAATGTTGACAGCGTTTAATTCAACCCAGGACCAAGGTGTCTTAGAAAATTTGAAACGGCGGTATCGTTAATCGCTTGTTACAGTTCCTTCTACAAGAAGCAGATGATTTGGATTGGAAGAGACGCCTCATCTATGTCAACACAGCTAAAAAAAAATTAACATGAAAACTGTGGTCTACTGGAAAGTGCGAGTCGTGGGGATGAAGTCGAACCCAGATCCATGTCAAGTCATGGCGAAAAATATGGCCAGAAGTGGAAGACGATGGTAATGAGTGCCGGGTTAATGAAATCTGAGGACGACGCTTGCCCAATAGAGACGCCCGAGAAGTGATCTAACAGCACGCGCGCATTTAACTGGGCGTATTTCACAGCATAGCCGGTTGTGGGTTGTTATGATAATACTCGGCAAGGATTGACGTGAGGAGTGGGCAAGTGGGGCATGTGACGCAATCGGCTAACGAATGACAGACGACAGATAGTCGCGGGTGTGTGGAGGAAGAAGTGGACAGACCGACTGATGACCTTGTCGACCGAGCGTCATAACTCACACAGACGGAGCGGCTGCCTTAGAGACCGCATTACACTATGTCGAACAACAAGCGGACACAACAGCTGCCGATTTCCTTTTAGTAAAACGATTGCGAGACATTGCGGCCAAAAAACGTTCGTTTTTTGCTAGTTAAACAAAAAAGAATAACCTCGTTTTCACGCCAACAGCCGCGACGGGACCCAGACATAAACATTGTTTGCAATGAACATTAGATGTGTCTATCAGGTTTAACTGGCCCTGGCTCTCAGTGATGTTGATGTTTCATTATGTTTACGCCTATCGTTTTTCGTGGCTGTTAGGCCTTATCGTTTATATCAAGTCGAACTAACAAGTGTTTCATATCTTTATTTTTACTCCATGTTATCCGTGGTTTATCTAGGTTTAAATGGACTTCCGCCCGGAAATGCACAGAGTTGTTAGTTATTACGTCGATTTACGCTATCATGTTTACGTGGCCTGTTATCGTTTTTGTTAGCAACCAAAACTGCAAGTGGTTTCCATTCTACAACGTATCTTTTATTTCTTGACTCAATGGTGTTGGTTTAGCTAGTTTAAAGGCATTCCGCCGAAATCCAGACACGGAAATATTACGTACGCCGATTGATTGGATGTGTTTTTTTATTACGACGTGTACATCTATTTGTGTACTAGTACTTGTGTTTGATGAGCTTAATTAAAAAGCTATTAAATCATTTGGTATACCCTGTATGAAGTGTATTGTGTGTATTTTATGTTCCTTTATCCATGCATGTGATATATCATTTTACCACATCAGGCTATGCTACGAGAGCAAATAAAACAAAAAATTAAGTCATCCGAAGGTTTTTCGCAAATCCGAGGTTGCCCCGGTATCCATCCAACTAGGTATAAGAGGGATCTTACTGTAATATTATTTTAAGTATGTTGTCGTTTATGATTTTCGTTTCTTGGTTTGTGAACAGTTTTATAATCTGAAAATGATACCTACGATTTGCAAGTAGGAAGTGTTCAACGCTATTGACTAGTTATTCTTGTACTGTATCTTCAGTATACACCACGCAAGTGTTCGGAGTACTTGTTGAGAAAGTAATGATTTAGGACAAGACGTAATGTTTATATTGCTGTAGTTTCATTTTCCTTTTCTTTTTTAGTTTGTTTGTTTTGAAGGGGTTGATAATCTAACTATGCACTACGGTTTGTTGTTTAAAATATTGAACACTTGTATTTTATTATTATTGTAGTATGTTTACCTCTATGCAATGCTAGCAAGTAACATTTAATGATAATAATGATATCTATAAGCAAGAATATCTCCCGTCTTATAGATGATCTATTCTGTAGGCCAACCAGTTTGTCACATGATCAACATGATGGTAGCCCTGTGCAGAGACCTGTCTTTCATTTGTCTATAATATGTGTGCATAATATCGTACATGTAGCATAAAACCTATTGTACCGTATTCTTTAGTGTGTATAACCCTGAGCGCTCAGGGTTACGTTATTGAGTAGTAGGGGTCTGAGGTCAGTACTTTTTAAGTTCGGGCGTGAGGTGCGGGTAATCATAATAACTTCGGTTCGGGTCGGGTCTCGGGTAAAGAAAATAACTGCAATTTCAATAAAAAAAAATAAAAAAATAAAAAAATAAATAAATAAATTTAAAAAAAACAAACTTAACGATAAATATTTAAATTCATTTAGGCACCCTGAAAAAAAGCAAATAAAAAGTCTTCGTTTCGTTAAAAATCTTTAATTTTCAGTATAAAACTCAAAATAAAGGATCCATTTCGCTGAAAATTCAATTTATTTCAAACTTTTTCCAATTTCGCCGTATTTTCAAACTTCCGCCGTTTTTCCGGGCGTTAGTGTCAAATGTTGGTACCTTTGTAGATCAAGAAAAACAAGTTTGTATTTTTATGTTGCCAAGACCCTGTGAGGTGTGACGTCACCAAGCAGCAGCTCAACAGTGTTGTCACTTGTGTGGCCTATTATTGTAGTGCCTATTTTCTCGCGAGAATATACTACACTACTTGGAAAATGGGGAAAAAAACATGCGTATCGACCAAATTTCGGGAAAGAACAATAGAATGGCTGTATTTCGCATTAAAGTAAACCAGTCTTATTTGCTCCATTTCGTGATCGTTTTTTTTGTACGATTTAAGGCGTCCAAAGAGGTTAGCAATTTAGGCCTAGGCCTCTACCCAAAAAAACCCGATTTACATTTATAAAAGCTTCCGAAATTTCGGGTATGCTTCAATACCCGACAAAATATAATTACCCGAAATTTCGGGTTACCGCAGACCCCTAGATAGTAGTACTTACTGAATTGAAGATTGCATCTGATAAAAATGATCAAATAGCTATCTATACAATTAAAAAAATAATAAAAACCATAATTATATTCAGTTGAAAATTGAAATATAATATTTTTATTATCCGATCCTGGATTACTTAATTATTATTCATAAAGTCAACACGTATACTGTAAGATGATTGAGATTGCGGTTACGTATTTTATAAAGGGAAATCAGATTCTTTCAAGTTCACTAAGCAAACACCAACTCTGAGTGCAATCTTATGAATGACGCACGTCAGCAGCTGCAGATTATTGCAGAGATAGGGACACGTGGTAGCTCGCCCGGAGTCGCGGCAGTCGAGGCCGCGACAAGCGAAGCCCTTCCTCAAACACGGCCTGCCTCGCGACCTCTGACGGTGGACCCTCTCGAACTGACAACATTCATGCCCGGAGGGGATGACGGAGGGGAGGGTGATGATGGTCAAAACACGCGAGTGGACGGGAATCGGGTGCTGAGTCGAAAATAGGCCTCCATGGTATGCCGCCTTAATCGAATCACAAACTTGGGAAAAAAATGTTGTATGTGTGTGTGTAGTGTGTGTGTTGTTGGATGACGGTTATACGGTTTTAATCGCAAGATGGAATTGTGTACTGGGGGGGCCCCGCCCCCCAACCCCAGGCTGGGGCTGCCACCCCTGGACCCCGCTTCCTACACGACTATTCCGCGACGATTCGTTTTCCGCCAAAAGTAGTGTTGAGCACGTACTGTATGATGGGGCAACTATAAAACTAGGCGTGAGCTAAATAATTAGTGTGCCGTTTTGCATTAATACAGTATAAGTAAAGGAATGAAAGTGTGCCGATAAAGTAAAATACTGAGAAACCAAAAGACCACAATGAATGGGGTAGACAATCAAAAGTTTAGGACTAGATGTACACACAATAAAGGTTTGACTTGAAACAAGTCAGTGATGATTTGAACAAATAGACTCGGAAAATAACCTGCAGGTTGTGTTAGCAGGACTTGTTGTGTTGTTGTTGTTGCAGTGCGAGAGTCGCTTTGTAACAGACGAGGCCTGGGAAACGAGGCGGAACAAGAACGATCTGGAAGAGCGTACCTGCAGACATCAAGAGATGCTCGTGTGTTGTAATGCCGAGAGAGAAAGAAATGTACTTGCAATATCGCAAAATTTACCACAGTTGTCTTGTATATTACGAAGGAAAAATTTATGTAATAAAAGTAAAATAAATAACCCTGTGCATATTTTAATCGACTGTAGATCATCGCCAATGTATTGTTGAACAAGATTTAATGAAAAAGTGTTTTTTAGTAATTGAACCACAGCCAATTAGTAATCAAAGCGCGCAGAAAAAGTATCTAGCGTGCCTACCAATTTAAAGGTTAAAGTAAGTTGCAATGTGGTCGAAATATGGTGTTATTGACCTACACAACAAGACTAGAGTGGGAGGTAATAATTGTAAAATGTGTATAGAAATTAAATATGACTAACTAAGACTAAGACCTCTCTGCCCACCTCATAAAAGACCTCAAATCATGACATACGCAACAACAACAACTGTGGCAACTAGACAACATCGTCTACCAACTTCGATGCACCGATGTCCCGCAAAGGTGTTGGACTACCACCACTAATACTCTCTCCCGAACCCGAAATGACATGGGCACAGACCGGATGTAAGAGAGGAGAACCTCGAAAACTGTGTGAAGTGAATGCCAATGGGCATGGCCTTCCTTCGTGACCTGCTCTCACAGTTGTGTTATCATGTCACTTCCTCCCACTGTACACGATGGAGAACTGAGAAGATGGGAACTGGCCTCCTACCAATGGATTGGCCAAATCTGCGCACAAACCTAACTTAAAACTAGGTGTCCTCCCTCTCCTCCTCTCTACCCCTCCCTGTCACCCATTCCACACCCCCCACTCATCTTTCAGTCACCCCACCCCACCCTAGCCAACGGCTACCTAGCTTTAGTTTTCACCTCAGTAACTCTTCTATACTCACTGAGGGAAGCGTCACGTTTAGACCGAAACGTTTGAAATGCCATGGTTATTTGTTCTATTTGTGCTTAGTCTTCTATCACGGGCGCGCCTACTCCACTTCAGGTAAGCTGTTGGTTCTCCTATCCTATTCTACATGTTTCATCACATGGAAATATTAAAATGACCTGGAAAACACAATACTGCGTACACGCAGAGGCCTAGTAGATCATATAGTAGCAGGGTGGTCAACACGGTGACGAGGAAGAAGAGACGAGAAGAACTATGCACACTAGGCCCCCAGACGACACCCTGGGACAATACCAAGCAATGTAGTATATAGCCTTGTGAAGTCGTATTTGTATTGGGATACAAATCATGAATTGAATGAAATGAATCTTGTGACGCTTCAAATTCAGATGTACATAAGGTGTAGGGTTTAATATTAAGTACCCGAAATGACAGTAGAATGAAGAAAAAATGGGTGCCTAATAGACATGAGATAGATATCAGAATGGATATAGTATCACCTAAATGTATTGACTATGAAATATGAAGAAAACAAACACCAATTCAGGGTGAAATCAATTAATGTGCCATTTCCCCATCAACATATATATACGTAAAGGAATGAAATGAGTATCTAATCAATGTAGAATGAAAACACTGTAGGCCATACTAGAATTGGCTAGCCTAGGACAAACAAAGGTCTAGACACAACGCACACACACTTATAGTCCAAGTACTGTTTCTGGCCAAGATTAAGCATTCTAAGGTTAAAATTATTAAGGTATCAATAGAAAACGCTAATATCCTGTCGCGGTTGATGGATGAGCTTTTTTGTAAGTTTTTAGTTTGCGGGGGATCTATTTACTATCAAGGTGCCTTTTGAACGCAATATTGTTGGTGATGTTGTCAAGTTTCTATCTTACTTGTAAATGTTATATAAACCTAAAAAAACTCATATTAAAACCTTTATTCTATGGATCTGGCTAATTTTTTCAACTTTTCTTTCAAAAAGCAATACATCAACCATTTACCTTAATGGCCATGTGAAAATATGAACGTTTGGTAGCCCCACCCGTTGGGTCCCCAGAATCGCCAAATGTCACGAAAAATATCGCACAAAAATCGAAAAAAAAAAAAAAAAAAAATCGTAAAAGTAGATATATCATGAGAAATATTTTGTGATTGTACCAAAAACAATATTACACCTCTAAGTTGAGAGATCGAGGTCCCCTCCAATTTTCATCAAAGATCGGATAACGCCATTTGCCTGGTCGAGCAGGTTGCCACCAAGGTCACAATTTTTTTATCCTTGAAAGGATACTTAAAAAATCCTGAGAAATCCTTGAATTGAAACAGATATTCAGCAATTAGCGTTTAAAACCGCAAGGGAATTGTTACAAATTTTCAGGTTTCATACCAAAAATATGTTATGCCAGCTGATTTTGAGTAAATCTAGTCAAAATAGTGCAGACAAACGCATAAGAATCAAAAAATTTTCTTCCAAATATATTTTAACGTTTACTTAGGCTACCACCATAATACCACTTGCGGTAAAGGTTCAGGCCTGTGCAGTCACTTTATGTTTATTTTTACTAGTACCTGTGTTTTTTACTGTCTACATTGATTTTTTGGTCTGAATTTAAAAAATGTTATTATTTAATGTAGCCTATTTTTTAAAGACACTAGAAAATCCTAAGATTTTGCCCAAAATCCTGTTATCCTTGAGACACTCTAAAAATCCCGAGAAAAGGATAATATCCTTGAAAGTGGCAACCCTGTGGTAGAGAGTTAACAAACAGACAGAAAAACAAAAAAAAACAAAAAAAACAAACAAAAAAAAAAACACCCAAACTAAATTTTTTGGGGGTCAGTGAAATATGAAGTCTTTGCTTTGCTCATCCAATTAGCGACTTGAAGCTCTGGCTTTCTATTATTTTCAGTGACTTGGACTTGAAGCTGTTAATGACATACTCCTGGTGTGTGTGCTCTTTGGAGCTATAGATAGCCCTACGCCCCTACCAGGACAGAAAAATGTCGATTTAATAGCAATTTGGTAAAAATTTAAACAAATTGATAAGGGATTTTCATAGCAATGAGCATCCTATAGCTAATAGATATTAACGGTGATCACAAAAAACTAACATTTTACCAAACATGTGGGTTATATACCGGTGGGCCCTACATGGATTGCTAATGTTTTATTGTTGAAGTCATCAACACAAATACAATAGAGGGCCCTAATGAAACATGAAAATAAACTAACCTAGTTCAACAACATGAGGCAAGTTCAGCTCTGGTGTATTGAGATCTAGGCCTCTCCGTCTTTTCTCTCGTGCTCCATGTTCCGGCTCTCCGCGCTGTTCCGCATCTTAAACAGAAAAAATCTTGTTTGACTCTCAATGGTCTTATGTCTAGGTCTACTGATCCAGCTTCTTAGCAGGGACAACACAATGTCAAGTTCAAAGATAGAGGACCCAGGGATGTACAAAGTAATAAGTCCTTGGAGGTAGAGTGGTCTATAACCTAGGCTATTTAATACAAACACAGGGGGTAGTGAATGAGATCCTGACATAAATTCAGATTGTTTAAGCCACCCGGGTGCAATTTCTAAAATTTATGTTTTGCTGGGGCTTGGGAAAGTTGTCAACTTGCATGCACTGGATAAAAGTCTGTTACACTATCAACTTGTTTGGCGCCACTTGTTGACAAGTCAACTTTCTGTGTTGTCAACTCCATCAACTGTGATGGCCATTTGGAACATTCTGTCGAGAGAACTGCCACTTTGAAACTGTTCATACCAAAAAGGTCGTAATTACGTACACATGCCGGTATACAGCTGTTACATAACATTTTTTAAAGGTATTGACAGAAGGTTTAAAAGAGTTGTTAGTGTTGTAATTGTCATTCCCGAAGCTTTCATGTTCATCTGACTTTTCCAGTCTGCGTGCTTATCTGACGGGCTAATGATTACCACTCCAAGTGGCTTGGATTTTGTGTTTGCTGCTGGCAAACGGCAAGCGCACTGGCTAACACGTGAAGGGTCGCCGGTTCGAGTCTGTTTGTAAACTTTTTTTCAATTTTTTACTCACCAATACCACCAAACGCACCAAGAAAAATGTCCTACGTTAGTGTTTTTTTACCCATTCATGGGGGTGTGGCCTCGATTGTTCATCACACAACTTTTATCGCAAGGTCAACTATTCAAAGTGGTAAATATTTAGGGGAACAATTGGCAAAGGTTGGCATGGGAGAATGTGGTACACGATTAAATTGTTGAACGCGGTTGTTAGTAGAGTAGTAGGCCTATGGTAGCCTCAAACATTTAAAGGGAATTGTACTAAAACTAGGGAAACGCCAAAGTCGTTGATTAAACGAGGTGAGGAGCGTGTGTATGTACACGGTATCATTCCCTATAGGATTACTGGGCTAGATCCAGTCTTTGTATAGGGGAGGAAAGGGATGTTCCCGAGTAGGGCCTATCAAACACTTGGCCCACTCACGCGTTTAACAACGGCAAAACATGAAGTGGGGTAAATAAATTGTAACATGTGTATAGAAATTAAGCATTATTAAACCTAACAGTCTATTTACACACAATACCTGCATACATGCAAGAGTCTAGTTTCGTCGCAGATGGCCAACATGGTGACGAGGAAGAAGAGAAGAGAAGAAACTTCAACACTAGGCCCCAGGACAACACCTTGGGGACTAAGACCAATGCAAATTGTAGTAGGCCCTATATAGCCTGGAATTTTTATTGGTTACTGGGCGATACGAGTCAAACATTGTCAAGAAACACCAATTTAGGGTTGAAATATTTATGTGCCATTTCCCATTGAAATATATTTATGTAAAGGGGTTGAATAACCGGTACCTTTTACCAAATGTAATGGAAAGAAGAGAAAAGAGAGGGATAGGACAAGATTCTTGAATGGGTCTAGCTAGATGCACATGACAAGTCATGAAGTGGCCAAGAACGATAATTTAAATAGAAATCTTGGCCATTCCCATTAGAGTAACAGCAAGGATGAAAGGGTAGGCTACCTAATCAATGCAGACTGAAACACTGGTAGCCTAGGTCTAGGCCCATACTAGACTTTGGCCAGGCCATAGGTTCATCAAGGTTTAGGCAGACACACACACAAGTATAGGAAATGTAAGGCCAAGAACTTGGCATTTGGAGTTGAAAATTAATACTGTGCCATTTTGCAATCCAATAATGTCCCACCACTGAACGAGATTTTTAGGGAAATTCAGTTACAAGCGAGCAAAGTGTTGACAAGGAAGGAAGATAGAAGCAATAGTAGGTGCTATACTACTTGGTTCAGGTTAAGAACGCCGCTACGTACCGATAGATCACAGCACCGTCGCCCTCACAATGGACTAGACTACTGAGTAGGGAAAACTCGTGTCTGTTCTCCAAAACATCGGTAGGCCTATTCGGGCAACACAACAGTTTCAAAAATTAACACAACTTAATTTAAAGTAGGCCTAAAATATTTAAGATTACGGCATCTATTGCAAGTCGGCGGCTCATTAGCAAGCCTAGCCTAGGGCTCGTAAATGCATGGACATTTGGATCGAGGTTGGCCTAGCTTAGCCCTAGCCCTACCTAGGCCTAGTAAAAGTACGGTAGGCCTAGGCTACAGTAAATTGAAATTAGACAAACATGAGAAACAGAACCGAATTAGGCCTAGCCAGCATAGGCCTATTGGATTGCTAGGGACCTTAGGCTAGCGAATCTACGTAGAGGCCTCAGCTCAATAAAAGTAGTAAGGTAGGCTAGGCCTGGCCTAGCCGCTAGCCTACACCTAATGCCAGGAAGGCCTAGGGGCCTTGCAAGAAATAAAAACAAATTGACGTAGGCCTAGGGACCTAAGCCTACCGAAGCCCAGACATGTAGGTCTACAGAAAAGATAATGGGACAATGACCTACCTTCATAAGCATAGGCCCTATTTTAAAAGCCCACGGAGACGTCACGCAAGCTAGGGTCGGTTGGAAAAGTCATCAAAACAAAGTCCTGACTTAGGTGGCACTTCTATACCTGGGGGGGTCCAACTTTTCAACAACGATTCTTTGCTGTTAAATTAACAAAAAAAACTTCAAAACCTTTAACGTCGCTATTTTAAACGAAAGTCCTTTGGCGTTTAAAGTACTTCATATTTAAAATTAGCAACGTTAAGGTTTAGTCAGTAGAGTATTTTTTTGAAAACGTTACAAAATCGTGTTGAAAAGTATGGACCACCAGGTATAGAAGTGCCACTTAGGTCTAGGCCTAGGCTAGGCCTACCCTACACCCCCCCCAAAAACCTGCTAACATTTTCGTATAAATAGAGACATTTATGTCAGTACAATATAAATCAAGAATTGTACTGGAATGGTACATTACCAAAATTATATCGTGAAAATTAAAATTCTTGAGATATTTTGTAGTATTTGGAAGTGAGGTTAGATGTCCGAAGCCGGTTGGCGTGAGAGGAATCGCAGTTCGACATCCATCCTAAGCGGCAGCTATGTCGATACGCTACTGGCGGAAAACTTCTTTATCGATTTGGTCAAATTATGTGCCAGGACAAGTGTTGCTACCTTCGGACAACAAACAAGCTATTGCAGCATCGTAAACGGTAGTATGTCGATAACAATACGTGGAGGGGAACTTCTTTATCGACTCTTTCAAATGACGTGCCCAGGAAGTGCTGCAACAAGCGGCAACAAGTCGAACTATTTGCAGCATCATAAGCGGTAGCTATGTCGATAACGACACTTGCGAGCGGGAACTTCATTATCGACTCTGTCAAATACGCGTAGTGTCGACTCTAGCCTAGATTGGACTACACTCTGGAGTCGATAAGGTAGTGGCGCGGTCACGCGGTTACTTGTGGCTGGTTTTATTATGATTTCATTAATTATATAGGTAAACTAACCATTAAAGCCAGATCGTAAAAAAAAAACTTACAAATTTTAACGTCATCAATTTAATTATAAAGGAATTTATTACGGAGTAGTTTATATTTAATTGTCATCATACATAAACAAAGTAACCTTAGAAATCCTATAACGTTCTATTTAAATATTAAAGGCCTTTCACCGAAATATTAAATATTATTTTTGCCAGTTCATAAACCAAAAACCAACAAAACCTTTGACGTTTCTATTTAAATCTAAAGGACTTTCATCGCCAAAGGAGCTTTATTAATTTTTTAATTTTTATTATTTATTTTATTATTTGGCATTATTTGTACAACATTTGCCATTCATATAACCCAAAAAACCTACAGAACCTCTTATATGTAAAATATGAAGGACTTTCATCGCAAAGGAGATTTATGAAATACTATATTATTATTTTGTCATCCGAACCAAAAACCCTACAATACCTTTAACGTTCTATTAAAATATGAAGGAGTTTCCCCCGAAAAGGAGTTTCATTAAATTGTATTATTGGACTATTCTGTTGTTTTAATAGAAAAACATAAGAATAGAATATAAAAAAAAATCGTTATGACGGAGATTTGAACCATCGAACCTTCGATTAAAAGGTTAGCCCGCTACCATCCTGCCAACACGGCACTACCATTCCGGGCCGCCTTGGGTGGTAGCGACGGTGGCCGCTGCAGCAGTCGGTAAGGAAGTACACCGTCCACTGTCATCCATCTAGGCCCTATCCGACTACCTACGTGCCCAGAAGGTGATGTTACCTAGCGGCGATAACTTTAACTACTCGGAGCCAAACTATCCATGTGGAACAACCATGCCAACATTGAAAACTAACACGAACCCCAAAATTACTAGTTTGCGTAGGTCTAGCTTGCCTACCATCATATTTCATGACCAAAAACTATTTTTCTATGGCATGTTAATAATTTTCTACTACTAGGAAAACGCTTAAGTCCCGCCGCGTTGTTGGATGAGCGTATATGGTGCATTGAGATGCCATGTGTTAGGCGGATTTTCTGTTGTTCTGTGAAAAAATCATTACTTAGTCGAAGATTTTTTTAAATTAAATTAAATTAAATAAAAAATTTACTTAATTTTTATTATTAAATAAAATAAAATAAAAAATAACTTAATTTTTTTAATTAATCGTATTTTTTTTTAAAGAAAAAAATCGTAAAATTGCAATTTGTATAAGAAATAATTATTCGATTGCGCTCAAATTTAACACGAATATATTAATTCATGAAATTAAGGTTCTGTGGAAAAATCATAACAATAAGATAAAGCATGTAGGTGTTACAAGTCAAAGAATTGTTTTAGAAAAGAAAAAACCCGTAAAATTTTGATTTTCATGAGAAATAATTTTTGGATTACGCTCAAATTTCACACGAATATTTTAATTCATAAAATTAAGGTTCTGTGAAAAAATCATTACAATCGAATAAAGCATGTAGGTGTTATAAGTCGAAGAAATTTTTTAAAAATCGAAAAAAATCGTAAAATTGCGTTTTTTATGAGAAAAAATTTCCCGATTGCGCTCAAAAACGTGGCAGTTCTAAGTTCAGAGATTTCGAAGGTCTCCATAAAATTTCATCGCAATCGGAGTATCGGTTTAGCCGGAATCGTGTTAACAAACAGACAAAAATACAGAAAAAAAAAAAAAAAAAAAAAAAACATTCCGGATTTTTTTCTCCAGTGTAGTGAAATGGAATCTTCGCTTCGCTCGCTACGCTCGCTACGCTCATCCAATCAGGAAGTAAAAATAAATCGTAGGGAATGACAAAATTATTAAGTCAGTTTGAAAAGTTGATTTTGTTTTATTGTTGGTATTGATAATTTAAATTTTCTATGAAAATTGATGAGAGATGAGATGGTTGAGATGCTGGGTGTCTAGGTGCCCGTTAGGGCGCCGCAGCCAAGCCGCGGTGCGCTACACACTCAAGCACCTTATACACCAAGCAGAGTTGGGGTGATTTCGAGGTGTTACCCAGCCGTCATGTAACGTGATGTGAACTTGAAAACTATCACAATCGAGGGGATTTAGGTACCTGACAACACATGCCAAATTTTATTGGGGTACGATTATTCCTTCTTGGTGAAAAAATGTCTTCAAACATGCTCAAAATCACTTTAAGGATGTTAGCTACTGCTACTGCCTACTACTGCCTACTACTGCTAACATAATACGTCGGCCCGCGATTCTGACCAGACGGGTGGGACTACAATGTTCATATTTTACATGGACATTAAGGTTATAGAATGATAGTCTCTTTTGAAAAAAAAAGTTGAAAAAGTTTGTTGGAAGGCTTCCAAATAAAGGTTTTAAAATAAGCCTAAAACACTTGGCATATAATCAACAAGTAACCATAGTTACTTGACACTTGTTGACGGTATAAGCAGAGTTAGGCGGGAAAGTGCGATACGTAAACAAATGGCGGACATTTAAAAATTTTCTTCTTTGTGTGGAACGAGAAAAGGTGTCATTATACTCTCATAAAACAAATCAGAAACCGTCCCTGGCCTAGGCCCAGATGTAGAAAATTATTTATAATACAACAGTGTAGGTCTAAAGTTCCATTTGGCTATAGGACTAGTAAAATTCATACTTACATTACATGTTTGACAAGCCTAGCCAACCCTATGCCAGCACAACATTGTTTTGATATGAACTTGCTCAACTGTTTGTTTACATAATTGCAACAATCAAATCATTTCATACAACTTGTCTTTCGATTGGCCCTCGTTTATGAAGGCACTGCCATCTAGAATAAATATAGAACTTTTTCGAGCTCTTTGCTATACTCAAATCTTTTTAAAGTGTTTGGATTTCGTGATACTCTTTCAAACCATAGGGGTTTAATATCAATGCTTTCAACTCACAACCCATGACGTTTTCCACGATACCGTTCAAGAATACCAATTCCTTCGAAAACGAAAACGACTTCGTTTTCAAATTGCGTTTTCAACTCATCTCCCACGAACTCAAGAATTGGGGTCCAGTCCTTATACCGTCGTTATACCATGGTTATACCACCTATACCCAGGATGTACATGAATCCGGGTCTAGATATTTTACATCCTATATTGTTACTGCTAATACCATAGAATTTAAATCAACTTTGATAAAAATATTATATTTTAGCAAAATAATTTTGTAATGGAACTTGAAAAAGTAATGAGATCACACACATAACAAAAACTTGTAGAAATACAGCCAAACCTTACACACTCAAAAGGAATGAGATCTAAAAAAAGGGCCAAGCTCATCTACCCTTCCACATAAACGTACAGTGTCCCATAACAGCATCCTCGAAAAGCTTGGCAAAATAGAATTTGCATGTTTACGTTTAAATTAATTACAAAAAAAGAACTTTGATAAACTATTACGTTAAATTAATAATCGCAAATTCTATTTTGAAAAGCTTTTCGAGGATGCTGTTATGGGACACTGTACGTTTATGTGGAAGGGTAGATGAGCTTGGCCCTTTTTTTAGATCTCATTCCTTTTGAGTGTGTAAGGTTTGGCTGTATTTCTACAAGTTTTTGTTATGTGTGTGTTAGGGTTACCTTGGGGAGGGGAATTTCCATGGATGTGGTAGGCGTGTATAGACCTAGTGATAATGGGGAATGGGAGGTTTTAAATAAGCTAGAGGAGGTAGTAGTGCGTCGTAAGGATAGAGTGTTGGTTATTCGGCACCAAAAAGCACACTAGCGCGGCCCTGTTGGCGGAACGTAGAACCCTAGCAGTAGTGATCACTCAGGTAGAGACAGCGGCAAATAACGTGGAAGAACGTGTAGATGTAGCTAAAAAGTTGAGTTTTCGGCGTGATACGTTTTGTTTACGGATGTTGAACGTTAGAAATAAAATAAAGACATATTTGTGCTATGGTTATCAAAAGAAAACAAATTTTTAATGAAAGAATGGGGCCTGTAAGTGCACCATAAAGTGGACACCTGACGCAAGGGTTATGTCTCGAATGGTTAAGCATTGGCCTACATTTCTCTTTTAAAATACAACTCTTTACACTTAAATAACAACTTTCAAATTATCGTGATCTCAATTTAAATTTTGGTAGGGCCTACTCTTAATAAAAAACATTATTCTTACATTTAAGTCCAGGGATAAAGTCCGAAAACATATAGTCAGATGACAGTGTGGTGTCACCCACTGAGTTTTCCCGTTGTGTTTGATAGATTTATTATTTATTTATGTTCATTTTTTAATAATTATACTTATTGTTTTTTACCCGTCACCGACACTCATATTAAATCGCGTTTTACAATTCAGACAATAATTTTAATTCATGCTTATGCCAATAGGCTATCACACCATTCCCAATGTTACACATAGGCCTACAGGCCTAACATAGCAACATAGGCTACTAAAAA